>JAJONR010002625.1:0-60412 GCA_029582245.1 Solanum etuberosum | reverse complement strand
GATTCGCAAAAGAAACTCATGATTGGCGTGTGGGTGAACAAACCCAACACTATGGAAGCTTACATACCTCTTAGGGATCAAACCCATGGCGAAAATCCGCAACAAAACTCAAGAACCTTGACGAACGCCTTGATCCTTTCCTCTTTTCTCCTCTTTTCTCTTTTTTTCTCGTCTTGAACTCTCAAATAAAACCCTAGGCGTATATTAGGATCATAAAACTGAACCTAATAGGATTAGACCCTTAAAATCTTACTAAAAATGAATTAAATCTGATTTGGTAAGGAAAAGACCAAAGAACCCCTTACTATTTTCGGGTAACTTTCCTTAATTGGACAGCCTGACTTCAAAAGGGCATAACTCACTCATCTGACCTCGAAACTTAGCAAACTCGGTGGAGTTGGAAAGATAATTCAAAGACCTTTTATTAGATATCTTGTAGCCCACCTAACTCATCCTGTAATAATATTTATGGTCATTTGAAGTTGACCCAAAATTCATAACTTAAGCATAACTTGTAAAATTTCAGATTTTGCTATTTCCAATTTAGTTCTTTTTGGAACTCAAGATGCTACATCTAGTGACCTTAACACTTAAGAAATTTTAAATTTCTCGATAAAATTCTACTCACAATGAAGGATGGTTCGAGTCTTAGCTCAAAAAAATTCTGGGATGTTACACTAAATGTCCTTCTTTTGCCAATCTATTCATTCGATTTTGTCCTATGTGACCTAATCTTTCATGCCATGTAGTAACATCAATATCATTGTTACTTGAATTACATTGCATTACACAATGGTCATCATAATAGTCATAAGTTGAAGGATTACCATCTAAAATGATAAAACGGTCATAACGAAGTCCAAAACCATATAAAATATTACCTAGAGTTATTCTAACACCATTACAACTAAAAAAACAAATCAAAACCAACGTCTAAAAGAACAGACACAGATACTAAGTTTCGTCAAATCTCTGGAGCATACATGATGTCATGCATCATCAAGAAACAACAACCACGCAAGTCCACTTTGCAAGTGCCTATTTGTTTGACTTCCAGTTTCGCATTATTTCCCACATAGATCCACCTTGATTTAGATGAAACTCCACAAACGCTTCTCGATCTCGACTCACATGGTCGGTTGATCCTGAGTCTACAATCCACATAAGATAAGATTCAGTTAATAAGGAAGTTCTAGAAACATATATAGCACTTCGAGATGAGTTTAGAAATGCTACATTTTTGGGCTCGGTACATTCACGAGCAAAATGCCCCAATACTTGGTAACTGTAGCACTTCATTTTACTCTTGTCTCTCTTCTTGAAAAAACATTTTCTTTTCTTGGGATTTGACTTCTTCTTTTTTCTTAGAGGGTCCTTCTGCAGTCTCTTTGTCTTTCCCATTTCTTTTCCAATTCTTCTTACGCTTGAAGCTTGAAGATTTTGTACCACTTGACTCTGCCACAAAGGTATTAGAAGCAGCTTTAGCAGCACCAAGCCGCTCATCTTCAAGTTCAACATGGCGACCAACATAGTAAAAGGTTTTGATATAATCAAAATGTGTCAAGTTAACCTTCAAATGTTTTCAATTATTGAAAAAACACCGAATCACTGCCTGGACTTGTTGCTTATCTGAAAGAACATGGAAAACACTCTTGAGTTGGACTATCATGGTTGACATCACCCTAAGGTGTTATTTGACATTTTGATCATGACGCTCCTTGTAAGTGTCAAATTTGATAGTCAATTGTCGGAGGCAGGTTACAGAAGTACCCCTATATGTTCCTCGCAGATATGCCCACATAGCATAAGAAGTAGGAAATTCATCTCATTCATGTATGAGGTCATCCACCACAAAATTAACTATTATTCCACGTGCATTGAAATTAGCTTTTTGTAAAAAAAAAAAAACTATGTAAGCTTCAAGATCCCTTCTGTGTTGTGCAGAGTTACCCTCTTCTGGTTAATTCAAAACATGATTTATACCCTGCAGAGAATTTTTCTCTTCGAGTACATACCATATTTTACGACTCTAGATGTCGTAATTATCATCGTTAAGTTTTTCAACTTTGTTTAAGTCAACAATGATATTTTTTTATGCCATGACTGTATTTGAGAGGTAATTATGCAAGATATTTTTTTAATTATTATTTTTAATTAATTTTTCATGTGACATACACATTCAAGCAAATCAATTCTCATAAAGATTTCATACTTAATGTAAAAACGAAAAGACACGTAAGTATCCAATCATCATCTACGAACTAAATATTTAACCAAAATTTGAAACTAATTTCTCAATGTGTATACTAATATATTTTAGACCATAATCACAAATAATTACATGTCTAATAATCAAACACCATATGATAATGCACAATATAATAACAATCCACTAATCCATAGAAAAAATGATAAAACTCAAATATTCATATTTAAAGCATAATCAAAGATGTTCATCACATAATTTATAAAGAATAAACAACAAAATTAAATACTAAACTAGGTTTATGTTGTGAAGTTTTACCCACTTAATACTTTCATAATGGTTCATTATCCCCAATTTCGAAATAGGTTTCAGTCAGTTCAAGCTTCCAGTATTCTGGTAAGGAATGATACAAAACGTCGTATGCAACCCACTCCTTAACTTGAATGTCACTTTCATTAACCTCATCAAATTTCACGTTAAAGGATCCGAGGAAGTCTAATAAAGAGTCAAGAGGATCCATCTTTCAAAGACAAACTCTTTCAAATCTTTATCTCTTTTCCTTCGAGTGGTCCTTTAATTCCTTAACAGATTCTGTGTCGCCCTCGGAACACCAATCCGTATATCTCACCCTCGGAAAGATGTCCTATGGTGACGTGCTATTTTACATTGTCCTTTTGCTCGACTTCGAACTCCCACTTGGAAAAATTCGAGTTTGTTCCTGTTCAGCCATGTCTGAAATAGGAACAAGAAAACAATAAGAATGGTTGAACCATTTAATGTGACAACATATGCCACTTTCATTTGTAGACGGCAAAAAAAAACTGTTTAAATAACTTAAGGACTAAACGAATTAACAAAACCGATATTTGAAAAACATAATATATAAACACATATATTATTTTAAAAAAATCCTTAAAGGACACAAATTTCATATTCCTAAAAGAGTAATCCTAAAAGGACACAAAACTCTTCTGAAAAAAATAATCATAAAAAAAATATTTTTGTTTTTTTTCCAGCCCAATTTCAAAAACTCATATCTCACTCATTTTAAATCCATTTTTCTATTATAATATATTTTCAGAAAGCTACAAACGAGTAGATAACGATTTCAAATGTTTCGGACAAAAAATATTGTACACTCAATTTTCTGATCGAAACCAACAGAAGCAGTTTTTCTAAAAAAAATAATATAAAAAGCCAACTTTCAAAAATTCATATCTCACTCGATTTAAATTCATTTTTTCATTATAATATATTTTCGGAAAGTTACGAATGAGCGGATCATGATAACATAAGTTTCGACCTAAAATATTGTATAACTAATTTTCAGATCGCTACCAACAGAAGCAGTTTAAAAAAAAGACATAATTTCTTTCTTTTTAGGATAATGAATCGTATCTACAATATGAGTCAGAATCAAATAGGATTTTGAATTCTATTTTAAAAATTAATTAATCCACATTCATAAAAATTAAAAGAAAACTCTAACTTCTTCCAAATTTTTCTTTTCGCCGATTTTCAAGAAAAAATTAGTCATACAAGATTTATTTTCAACAACACAGCAAGATGTGTACCTTATAACTTGCAGCGGAAATATTTGTTGGTGATTTTGCTGTCGAAAGGAATTGCTCCAGATCTCTCTTTGAAAGACAAGGAAACCAAGATCATTCTTGTTAACAAACTAAGAGTCTCCTTAGTGTGTAGATTGATTTGTGTAACAAACTTTTTTTTCTGTTTCTTTACAGTTTTTTCCTTTCTCACATTCTTCCCTTTTTCTTTTTACGTTCCCATATCTGGAAAAAATTACTCCCACTAGGAGTCTTTTAAGGGGAGGTTGAACTGTTACTTTGTAACTATTCCGTATTATCCTAAAGAATTATCCATTTAATTAATTAATTAAATCGGATAGGACAAAAATGAATTGGGTCGAGACAGAATCGGGTCGAGTCGGGTCGGTCGACGTGGGTGACCCACGATCAAAAACTTACATCATGAAATGCATGTTTTTTTGAAATACAAATTTTAATTGTTACTGTGATTATAAATTTGTATGTTTTGATGACTAGAATACAAATTTTGTTGGAATTTTAAGAAAGAAAATATGTTATACAAACCAATGTTGTATTCTTTTTGAATGAACACGATTTTACATAAGTATATGGATACAAATATGCTTCTTGAGTAACTACAAATCAATTTGTCATACCTATTGGAATGAATACAAACTAATAAAGAAATACAAATGTCATTATATAAACACAAACATGAAAACCATAATGAATACAAATACACATATCATACATATTGGAATGAATATAATTTAAGAAAGGATACATGATTCTAAAAAAAATACAATAACATTGTGAAAGAAATAAATGGATACAAATATGGTTCTTAAAGAACTACAGATTAATTTGGCATACATATTGAAATGAATACAAACTGATAAAGAAATATAAGTTTCATTATACAAATTACAACATGAAAACTAGAATGAATACAAATACAAGTTTGATGTTCAAGAAATTGTTCTTCCTCAATTTGATCTTCATCAAATTTTTCGACTTTGCTGTTGGTAAACGAAGTACCTATAATTTTTCTTTTCTCGATGATGTTGCTATTTCGAACTTGGGAAAGATTTTGCATGCGGATAGGATCATGTAAATGCTTAGATCTGCTCTCTTCAACCATTTTAACTGCAGAGCCTACATTTTTTAGGATACCGAAAATCTTAAAAAATACTTCACGATAATGTATTTACTTGTATAAAAGGTTGAATTTTTTTTGAATGATTTTTGAGATTTCTTTGAAAAATGGAGGAATTTCGATTTAAAAAGGCAAGGTTTAAGTTATTTGAGGAGATGGAATAATGGAAGAAGTCGTGAGAGAGCGAATGAGAAAGGATAGAATTTGGGTAAAAAAATTAGAGAGATAAAAATGGGTAATGGGTTTTTTTTCTCTTTCCTTTCATCGGTAATGGAGTAAAAAATTGGGCCCAATTTGAGAAATAAAAGGAAGGCAAATGAATTATATTAGGATACACTTTATTTGCTAAAATATTGACATTTTTAATAATTATTTTAAAGTGTAGATATTTTTAATAATTATGTTAGGGATTTTGACTAGTTAGCTAATTTTTCCTTAATTATTTTTGTTCTTTTTTCTCATTTATTGTTTTTGTCCTATCATTAATTTCTTTTGTTCTTTCTCATTTATTATTTTTATTTTCTTTTTTACTCTTTTCTTATTTATTATTTTTATTTTCTCTTTTATTCTTTTCTAATTTATTTTTATTCTTTTTTTAAAAAAATTATCCTTTATTAGAGATACCATTTGGTAATATATTTATTATTTCTACTTTTTTTTGGTTATTTTATCTTCTTTTTAATATCTATTTCTTCCGCGAGTTAAAATTCCAACTCCAAGTTCACAAATATCAATGTAAACTAATTCTAATAATCCAATTTTTTTCTTTTCACTTGAAAATGAGGCCTTTGAGTGATATTGTCTTTACTACAATCCTCACACTTTTTAGAATATTTGTAATCACTGAGATTAATCTTAAACTACTCATGATTCCAACATAACTGTTATTAATATGACAAACGATCATGCCAAATATTAGCAGAAGAGAGCATGTAAACAAAAGTAGAAATTTTATTCATTTCAACATTCAACTTGAACATTTTATTACAAGCATACCCTTTTTCACAGTTACATATTGATCAGATTCAATCATCAGTTTGAAACTTGCTTTATTAAGAAGAAAACTAGACATCAATTTTTTCTCATGGAAAGAGTATAAAGTACATCTTTAAAAGTTAATACCCTTCTTGAGATAAAGAGTATAAAGTACCATGCCCATTTGTCATATTATAACGGGCTCTTGATTATGCCCATTTGTTACATTGAATCCTTTGAGCCCATGACAATGCTCATATGATAGAGAGACATTTATGCTATAAATTTCAACTTGTTGTGTATGTGATGTTTAGAGAGTTGAGTGCAGGTTATATGCCTAATGAGGTCCTCAAGTTCCTTTATAACTATTATTGTCTTTTATATTTGTATTAATGCCTTACATACTGGTACAGGTTGTGTGTACTGACACTCCATTATCGAAGACGCTACAATTCATGATGCAGCCTTGCAGGTTCAGGTAGAGGCTTCAATAGACCTCTCCAATAGGTGAATGTCGCATTTTGCATTTTGTTGGTAAGCTCCACTTCTCCTGAAGCTCCTGAGTCTATTTCTTGAAGTTGTAGTTCATATGTACATTTTAATGGGTAAATCGGGGTCCTGTACCAACTATATGATACATAAGATACTCTTAGGGGTCGTTTGGTACAATGATTAATAATGCAGTGTAACAACCTGTTCCCGTCGTTATGCAAAAGCCAATGGGGAAATAATTTTAGGCCAGAAAACTTTTGAGTAGTGACTTGAGAATTCCTAAACTAGTCCAGATTTGGATGAAATCTGAGTCAGGTGAGGTCTAGGAAAATCTGGTAATGAATGAGAAAGTTAATTATGAATTTAATAACACGAATGGATAGCCAAGACGTTAGGGAACCCGTACGTCTTTACGAAATTCAATTCAGGCGAGTAGAACTCCTGAAACAGATCTTATCGTGAACTGGTAGTTTTTGAACGTCAAGGGTTGAAGGTGTGTTGCGAAATGGAATTTTAGAACTCAAATTTCTACTTTCTGTCTCTGTGCAAGCCGCCAGGGCGGGATTAGTTCTGCCAGGGCGGGGCTGCTATGGTGGATTGGGTCCCGCTGTGGCGGGACAGTCGCGACTTAAATCGGGTAAAAATCCCAAAAATGTTATTTTATGCAAACCTTCATTCTTGAGAGCTAAGAGACGACCCAGGGTAAGTTCTTGACAGTTTTCCACCACTTCTAGTGCTAAAAGTAAGATTATTACTCGCCTAATCCAGATTTCGATCCGTAGAACTTAGATTCTTGGGTAATTATTATTGGGGAAGGGTTTTGACCTGAAGTTAATGGTGGGAAAAACCCTAATTGAACATTAGGATCTTGGGTTTGGCCATGGATAGATAGATTGATTAGTATCCGGGTAAATTAGGCCTTGTTTATTGATCCTTGCGTTAATTAATTATTTTTAGACCAAGAACAAGCGGAAAGAATCCGGAAAGAAAAGGCTCAAGTGTCTTAGAAGGATGCAAGCTTGGTTTCGAGATAGGTGATGGTTTGATTTCCTGTTTATGTGATATATGTCAGTTAATTGCTACATTGTATGCATGCATGGATGTGAATAGGGGAATACGAATCAAATCCAATGAAAATGAGTATGTGTGAACGATTGCATGTCATGAACCTAATACTTGATTGTATTATTATGAGTAATGTTCATTATGGGTATGATTGTGATTATGGTTATGTTGATTGGATCGGGTGTCACGTTCCGACACATATATTGGATCGGGTGTCACGTTCCGACACATATATTGGATCGGGTGTCACGTTCTGACACATATATTAGATCGGGCGTCACCTTCTGACACACTAACAGTTTGGGTGTGGGTTCCATGAGAGGACCATTGTGATTATTACATTCATGTCTATTGTCATTTATATTTGGAACTGTACGTTTCTCTTGAAATGATAACTGATCTATGTATTCTGTATGTGTGTGTTTACGGTGTTGTGATTGCTTGTATATGTTTCACTTACTGGAATAGCCGCGTGATCCTACTAGTACACTGTGGTTTGTGTACTGATACTGTACTTGCTCATTCTTTGTTGAGTACAGGGCATCTTCAGGCGGCTACTGATAAACCTCAGCTAGGAAATCAGTGATCGAGACCGGATTCAAGGGTGAGCTAGTTCCTTCAGGCTACCATGGATCCTTCAATTTTGTTTAGTCCATTCTTTTCGGACTCAGACTTTCTAATTAGAAGTATTCGTATGTTTAGTTTTTGGGTTTATACCCATTTCTCATAGACTTGTTGGTTAGTAGTTTTGGTACAATGACTTTCAGGTTCTAGGGGTTGTTTTCCGCAATAGTTTTGATAGTTGTTTGTTAAACTTCAGAGTTTATGGAAACTCCATATTTTTTTAGACATTTAAACCTGCTTCCGTATATTTAAATGCTTAGTTTTTGGTTAAGTTGCTTAGTTTGGTTGTAGTAATGGTTCTCCCACCGGAGGGTTAGTGTGGGTTCCAATCACGACGGTCTGGATCGTGACAAAGTTGGTATCAGAGCCCTAGGTTTGTTGATCTCATTGTACCAAAATGAGTCTAGTAGAGTCTTGTGGAACGGTACAGAGACGTCTGTACTTTTCTTCGGGAGGCTACAAGACTTTAGGAAATCTCTTTGTTTCTACTCCTTTCGTGCTATGACTTGATTCCAATTGGTATCTGGTGATACAAATTGGTATCTTTCCTCCTTCACTCTATGGTCGGAACTAGAGCAACATAAGTGGTTGATTTTGTGACGGAGGTAGAAAGGGGTGAAGTCAGAAGACTTTGCCAAGGTGACAACATTCAAGAAGTTTTGTAAGGGACGGCTAGATAATGAACACCATTACTTTGGAAAATGCATTTAGTATTGTTGTCATAACATGTATGGGTTGCTTAGTAAATGATGAAATTATGTTGCGACAATTGAGGTTGGAATCTTTATTACGATTTCCTAGATAGAGTGTATATCAAAGAGGGTCATGATACGACTACTCCAATAGCAGCGACGCTTACTTGGTTAAGTTATTAAGTGTGTTACAATTGTGGAGAACCTGTACATATGAGGAGAGATTGTCCCCATCCGCGCATGTCTTACCCCGTACAGCAGCAGACCAGAGCAGTGGTACCCGTGGGCAGCGGTAATAATGGCAGAGGACGTCCACAAGGTAGGAGAGGAGGGAATCAGCGAGGCTGTGGAGGCCAGGGAAATGGTAATGCAGGTAGAGGAGCAGTGCAGCCAGGCAAGAAAGTTGCCCATTAAGATGAGAGGGCTCAGTTTTATGCCTTTCCGGGTAAGACCGAGGCTGAGGCATCTGATGTAGTGATCACATGTACTATTCTTGTCTATGACCGGATGACTATTGTTTTGTTTGATCCGGGTTCTACTTACTCATATGTGTCAGTTTAGTTTGCCTTGGGATTTGATGCGGTTTGTGATGTGCTTGATGCCCCCATCCATGTTTCTACCCCAGTTGGAGAGTCTGTCATAGTCACCCATGTCTATCGTGCTTGTGCTGTCCTGTTTATGGGTTTTCAGACTTGGGCTTATTTGGTTATTCTGGATATGAGTGACTTTGATATAATCTTAGGCATGACTTGGTTGTCCCCCTATTATGTTGTGCTTAAGTGTAATACTAAGTCGTTAACTCTAGAGATCCCGGGTAGGGAAAGGTTAGATTAGGAAGGGGTGTACAAGCCTAAGCCAGCTAAGGTCATATCTTTCGTGCGGGCTAGGAAACTGGTGGGGCACGGGTGTTTGGCGTATTTGGCTCATATTCGGGATGTTGATGTTGAATCTCCTTCTATTGAGTCTATTCCTGTAGTGTCTGAACTCAAGGAAGTGTTTGCTACCGATTTGCCTGGTATTCCTCCGTATAGAGATATAGATTTCTGCATTGACTTGGAACCTGGCACTCACCCCATCTCCATTCCTCCTTATCGTATGGCTCCAGCAGAATTGAGAGAGCTTAAAGCTTAAATCCAGGAGCTTCTTGATAAAGGTTTCATCCGTCTTAGTGCTTCCCCGTGGGGTGCTCCTGTGTTGTTTGTTAAGAAGAAGGATGGTAGTATGAGGACTGATGAATTATCTTAAGCCATAAAGGAGTGGATTGATACAGGAATGACAAGATTATGGATAAAGATAGTCTCATTGAGTATACTTGGGTGAAGGCAATTGAAGATTTTATTAAGAAAGTGCGTATAAAATTGGGTTAGTCCTTTGAATTTGATGGGAATACCTGAGTTTGAGGTGTCTGGTCGATGAAAAGGTTGACTTCGTAGTGATAGCTAGGGCTAACTGAGCATAATGGTAATGAGTTCGTGATGGATGGTGATGGGATGCAACTATATAATAAGATTGTTAGTTAAGCGAATTTTGTATAGTAATTATGACTTGCGAGTATCTAAGGTTGTGGTTTTCTAATATTTGGTGAGTAACATGGTTGTATGGAAAGTTTTAAGAGATGGTGGGACACCACTCGAATAGAATTTAAAAGAGCTAGAGTCATAATGATAAAAAAAATAGTGGGATGTAGTACAACCTTTAGAGAGAGGCGAGAGCAAGAATATTTTTTTGATTGCAAAGGCTAAACAGGTATCTTCAGAGGAATAGATAATTAGGTTCAGAGACGCGTGATTTCATTCGTTTTGCTGTGGCTATGGTAATAGTGTTACGGGTCCATCAGATTGGTTAAAAACTATTGGAAAAGACTTGAGAAATGAGTGTACAGACATTAGCTTGAGTGTTATGATAAGTGCTTTGTTTTTGTTTTTGAGTTTAGTAATGAGTACGATTGGATTTTTTAGCGAAAGATATTATAAGATCGATGGAGATGTGATCAATGATAAGCGAAGATCCATGAATTCATAAAAATCTTCAAGGTACAAGCTAATGTTGATAGATAAGGGGATTGTGTTATACGGTTGAATTTACAATTCAGAATTTTCATTGTAAGTCTACATTCGTGGTGATATATTTTGTCAAGGTATGGATTTGCAAGGTGAGAAATGATCAATTGTATCAGGTATTGAGCATTTGAAAGGACTTACACCTGGGTTGAGTCGTAAAGTTTATTACAGTTGATTGTTAAAGTACCTAAAAAAGGTTTTCATTTAAAAGTGTGGGTTTAGAGTAAGGTAAATGGTCGGAGTGTTTATGATGGTTGTTAGTATTGAGAGTGTGGGCTTCAGTGGAATGATATGAAGAGTATGTGGAGTCAACTGAATGGAAATGGCTGGTATCGGCTCTTCGGAGGAAAACCTTTAGTGTTATTCAATATTTATTCCGTAAATTCTTATGTGACCATCTATTTCATTGTGTACATGGTTGTGAGTATGATTCACTAGCTATGCTCACGTGTGTTTTCACTTTTGTGGGTGGATCCCTAGTGGTGGATCAGGTGTATCGATCCTGCGATGTTCTCTTGGTTGAGTGGGATGATTGGGAAGACTTGGTTATTTCAGATGACATATTTGGTGTTGTCTTGGAGTTGTTTAAGTATTCCAGTGGTTCTACATGTACCACCTTGCTTATGAGAATTTATAGAAGAGCTACCATGCGTATTTATGGTTGGCCAAAAATCTTAATATTCATCTAGTCGTCGATGTCATGTATCGATTATGTGGTTGAATGTGGGGATCATTGGGTCCAATTCTACTATTCTTAAGGGTAATCTACAATCACAATTACTAATCTAGCATTTCGATAGTGTTGTTAGAGGGTTTGTATGCTTGGACATATCCCTCGATGAGTATCTGATGTCTAAAGATCAAATTTTTATAACTTAAGCTTATGGAAATTTATGTTGTGAGATGGAGATGTTGATAAGAACTATGATTGTTTGGGTATTATGAGTGTGTGTTGGTTGGTTCAGGTTCACTTCTAATTGTAGCGAGTATTGATTTAGGATTTTACCATTGTTATGTGAGAAAGGATTCGTCCTGATGATTGTGTCAAGGTCCTTCATAACATGTTGCAGACGTGTGTACGATCAACTTTGGTGGTTATTGGGAATAACTTTTGTTGTTAGTTAAGTTTACATACAACAATATTTATCACTCGAGCATTGAGATGACTTCATTTGAGGCATTGTATGAGAGGATGTGTAGGTATTCAATTAGTTGGTTTGAGGCTGGAGATGTGAAACCTTTGGGGGTTGATTTGGTGAAAGATGCTCAGGATAAAGTGAGAAACATCCAAGCTAAGCTTCTAGCAATCCATAGTCGACAGAAAGAGTATGCAGACCGTAAGGTAAGGGACATGACATTTCAGGCTGGTGAGCAAGTTCTTCTTAAAGTGTCACCCATAAAAGGGGTGATGAGATTTGGCAAGAAGGGGAAGCTTAGTCCTCGATACCTTGGACCATTTGAAATTCTTAACTATGCAGGGCCAGTGGCTTATACGTTGGCCTTACCTCCTAGCTTATCTGGAGTTCATCCAGTGTTTCATGTGTCCATGTTGAAGAAGTATCATGGGGATGGGGATTACATCATAAAATGGGACTCAGTGTTGTTAGAAAAAGACCTTCAGTATGAGGAGGAACCAGTTGTAATTATTGATCGCGACATCTAGAAGCTGAGGACCAAGGAGATAAAGTCCGTGAAAGTTCAATGGAAGCATCGTCCGGTTGAGGAAGCTACTTGGGAAACTGAGAAGGACATGCGAGACAAGTATCCCCAGTTGTTCAACGATTCAGGTATTACTCTACCCTTACTTTAGCCAGTTTTTCCTAGTTTATCACTCGGGGACGAGTGATGGGTAAATTGGTATCTATTGTAACGACCTGTTCCCGTTGTTATGGAAAAGTCAATAGGGAAAGAATTTAGGCCAGAAAACTTTTGACTAGTGACTTGAGAATTCTAACCTAGTCCAGATTTGGATGAAATCCGAGTCAGGTGAGGTGTAGGGAAATCTGATAATGAATGAGAGAGTTAATTATGAATTTGATCACATGAATGGATAGCCAAGACGTTAGGGGGCCCGTACGGCTTTACGAAATCGAATACGGGATAGTAGAACTGTCGAAACTGATCTTAGCGTGAACGGGTAGTTTTTGAATGTCAAGGATTAAAGGTGTGTTGCAAAATGGGAGTTTGGAACTCAAATTTCGACTTTTTTTCTCCGTGCAAGCCACCAGGGCGGGGCCGCTGTGGCGGGACAGTCGCGACTTAAATCGGGTAAAAACCCCAAAACGTTATTGTCTCCAAACCTTCATTCTTGAGAGCTAAGAGATGACCCAGGGTAAGTTCTTGACAGTTTTCCACCACTTATAGCGCTAAAGGTAAGATTATTACTCCTCTAATCCATTTTTCGATCCGTAGAACGTAGATTCTTGGGTAATTATCATTGAGGGAGGGTTTTAACTTGAAGTTAATGGTGGGAAAAGCCCTAATTGAACATTAGGATCTTGAGTTTGGCCATAGATAGATAGATTGATTATTATCCGAGTAAATTAGGCCTTTTTTATTGACCCTTGCGTTAATTGATTGTTTTTAGACCAAGAACAAGTGGAAAGAATCCGAAAAGAGAAGGCTCAAGTGTCTTAGAAGGATTCAAGCTTAGTTTTGAGGTAGGTGATGGTTTGATTTCCTGTTTGGGTGATATATGCTGGTTAATTGCTACATTGTATGCATGCATGTATGTGAATAGGGTAATGCGAATCAAATCCAATGTAAATGAGTATGTGTGAATGATTGCATGCCATGAACCTAATACTTGACTGTATGATTATGAGTAATGTTCATTATGGGTGTGATTGTGATTGTGGTTATGCTGATTGGATCTGGTGTCACGTTCCGACACACTAACAGTTTGGGTGTGGGTTCCATGAGAGGACCATTGTGATTATTAAATTCATGTCTATTCTCGTTGATATTGAGAACTGTATGTTGCTCTTGAAATGATAACTGATCTATGTATTTTGTATGTGTGTGTTTACTGTGTTGTGATTGCTTGTATATGTTTTTCTTACTGGAATAGCCGCGTGATCCTACCAGTATACTATGGTTTGTGTACTGATACTGCACTTGCTCGTTCTTTGTTGAGTACAGGGCATCTTCAGGCGGCTACTGATAGACCTCAGCTAGGAGATCAGTGATCGAGACCGGATTCAAGGGTGAGCCAGTTCCTTCAGGCTACCATGGATCCTTCAATTTTGTTTAGTCCATTCTTTTCGGACTCAGACTTTCTAATTAGAAGTATTCGTATGTTTAGTTCTGGCTCTATACCCATTTCTCTTAGACTTGTTGGTTAGTAGTTTTGGTACAATGACTTTCAGGTTCTAGGGGTTGTTTTCCGCAATAGTTTTGATAGTTGTTTGTTAAACTTTGGAGTTTATGGGAACTCCATATTTCTTAAGACATTTAAACTTGCTTCCGTATATTTAAATGCTTAGTTTTTGGTTAAGTTGCTTAGTCTGATTGTAGTAATGTTTCTCCCACCAGAGGGTTAGTGTGGGTGCCAATCACAACAGTCTGGGTCGTGACATGCAGGGATTAGTAATACTGGGATTAGTAATTCAGAGATTAATAGTGCAAGGATTAGTAATGCAGGGATTATTTTTATCAAGTTTTTGGTTCATTATTTCCCACCTCATCTTATGTTTGGATCAAAACTTTATTAAAAACTTATTTCCAATTATACCCTAGAATTATTATGCAATTGGGTTAAGGTAAATAATTTCCGGACAATATGATTTTTTTATGGCCTTCTAACTAGCTATGAGATGAACAATTTTGTTGTAATGTTTGCTTCTTTTTTTTCACTTAAAATTATTTGAGGATAAATAATTGTCATCTTAGTAAATTGATCACTTACAGAATGTCAATTTTCAATTTAAAAAAAAGAAGATAAACTATCAACTTTTAAAATCGAAAAGACGGTAAACAATAGTAACATTGAATAAACCATCTACATTTATACATAAAAATTGCAAGTTGTAATTTTAATATGTATTCAATTTTATAAATTCTTCAAAATACAAATAATTAGATATATATATATATATATATATATATATACATACATACATACATACACACATACATAAATTATACCTTCAATTAAGATCACAAACGTCATGGGTGATATATTTTCCTTTTTAATTAGTTAATGTTAAACAACCACATTTCAAATATTGTATTAATTTGTATTGGAATTATTTAGTAACAAACAACTCTCTCTAATAAGCTAATTTATTTAAATAAATTTACTATTACAAATATAAAACATAAAATCAAGAAAATAAATAAAATAATTAAAATGATTTGAGGGATATTTTTGTCTTTACATAGACTTATCCCATTGTATTATAACCCGTGTATTACTAATACCTCCAAATGGAAGGTATTAGTAATACATCCTATAATACCATGTAGGAGGTATAACTAATCCATGTATTAGTTATAGATAGACCCAATTTCCTACCAAATGTAGCGCTAAATAATACCATACATAATACATGGACTATTTGTTTTAATGTGGCCTACCAAACGACCCCTTAGAGGCTTATAGACCTCAGGTATGGGTTTGTATGTTTTGTGTGGCCCTGTCGGCCTAACTGTTAGCTTACGTTCCTTCTTTTGGCCTTCTCGGCCTTATGTTTATATTCATGTTGGGTTGGTTTTTGGGCAGATTACCGGTAACATCCCGCCTTAGAAAGAGCTAAATTTAGAAAGAGCCAAATCTGAAATTTTACAAGTTATGCTTGAATTGTGAGTTTTAGGTCAACTTCAAAAGACCATAACTTTCAGTACAGGATGAGTTAGGTGGCCCATAACTCATAAGATATCAAATGAAAGGTCTTGGAATCCTCTTTCCAACGCCACCGAGTTTGCTAAGTTTCGAGCTCGTATGAGGGAGATAAGCTCGTTTGAAGTTAGTTTGTCCAGTTAGGCAAAGTTACCCAAATAGTGAGGGGTATTTCGGTCTTTTCCTTACCCCATCAGCTTAAAACGAATTTAGTAATATTTTTGGGGTCAAATCTGATTTAGGTCAGTTTTCATAATCCCAAATACGCTTAGGGTTTTAGAAGATAGTTCAAGAAGAGAAAAGAGGAGAAAATAGGAAAGGGTTCAAGGTGTTCATCAAGATTTCTTGCGGATCGAGGGTGGTTTCGCCAAGGGTTTGATCCCTAAGAGGTATGTGAGTTCTCATAGTGTTGGGTTCGTTCACCCACACGCCAATCATGCTATTTTAATGCAAATTTCATTCTTGAGGTTGAAGGATTTGAGTTCTTAATGAGTATCTTGAAATTTCATTCTTAATCTTGATTGTTGGGGTTTTGATGAATTCTTGAGATGAGTGTTAGTAATTTGAGGGTTGTTTTGAGTATATTATCGTGTACATATGTTGGGTATTGGAATCTAAGTGAGTTGGGAAGAAACCATTCGATTCTAGGCGAACTAGGGTCAGAAAACGAGAAAGAAAATTCGTCGGGGAAATCTGGGCAAGGGTTGGCGCACCGCCCCACCAATGCGCCAGCAGAGGTGTTCTATAGTTCAAGGGTTGGCGCCCTGCGCCACTCAGTGTGCTAGGGTCGCCTGCCCCCACTTCTTCTCTGTCGTTTGGCCCGTTTGAGCTATTTCAAAGGGTACCTTTACTCCATATTGATTCTAACTACTCTAAACTACATCTAAACATTGAGAAATCATTCATAAAATTAATCATAACCCTTGAATTCATAATTCAAATTTAAGGTAGAGTTAAGAGTCAAGTCTTGAGAGTTCTTTCGGGTCATTTTGAGAAGTCTTTTACAATCCTTTAAAACTTGTTTTAAGACTTGAGTACTTAAGTTTGAGGATGAGGAGAGTAGAATTCATTTTTTTTAAATTGATATATGAAAACTAAGTATTCCCAAGAGAAAATGTTTTTACATTTAAGAAGAAGGGAAACACCAATTTCCAAAAGAGTTCATGTGGAGTTTTGAGTATTATCTCTTTTAAGAGAAACCTTTTGAGTAATAATCTCAAAGTTGAGGATGAGGAAATGTTTTTTTAAAACATATGAGCTAAGTTATATTTTGGGAGTAGTATTGAGCACCGATACGGGGGAGAGTTCAAACAACTCACAGCCCCCATAATCTATGTAGCCAACGTGGGTAGAAAGGGTCATACTTTTTAGATGATTCCTTATTGATTTTTAAGCATAGCTTAGTGATATGCCGTGAGATATTGACACATTTGATGCCTGGAAACTAAGGATTAATACTAGAATCGAGTGTACTGTTGTAAGATTTAATGTGTTTGTTGAATGTTTAGACAGATTCTCACTTGTGTGGAAAAATAGTAAAAGGAAGCTGAATTGACTGAAATGCAAGTGAAGGCCACGGTGCCTTTCATGGACCGTGGCCCTCATGACGGACCGTGGAAGAGCTCGTGGTTACTATCCAGTATGTAGGCCTCGAGCCGGTGAAAGTTGACAATGTTAAGGAAAGACCACAGAGGTCCTGACGGATCGTGATCCCTATCACGGATCGTGATGCTGGCCGTGAAGACATTCCAGTGAAAATGCTTGGCGGAATTAAATTTTGGTGGATCAAAGTACAGACCACGAACGGCTTCACGAGCTGTGGTCATTGTAACGGATCGTGGTGACGTCCGTGATAGGAGTCCAGTGTGCGGGCCTTGAAGGACTAAGTTTTGAGAAGTGCCAAGTCAAGACCACGGAGGGCTTCACGGACCGTGAAGCCCTTGACGGGTCGTCTTACTGCTCGTGAAGATGCGCGACAGTTCAGTCTTACTTCGAGTAGGACTCTTTTTAGACACTTTATTTAAATTAATTAGGTCATTTTTTGTTTTTATCTTGTCTCATCTGGAACGAACGACTGATTTTTGAATATTCTTGACTTTGGTTTCTATCGATTAATATCCAATCGATTTTTGGAGTTGGATTTTGGCTTAACAATTATCAAGTGTTCATCGAATTTGCATACTTTCGTAAGTAAGTTTTCTTCATGTTTTCATTACAATTCTCTATTTGCGTAGTTGAAATCATGAGTGGCTAAACACCACAACTGGGATTGTGGGATCTATGACAGAAATCTAAGTGAGAATTCGTAAAATGAGTAGAAGGTGATTTATATTTGCAAAACATAATTCAGTTTTCGTTATTCATGTATTCTGATGAGTGCACGCATTAGAAGTAGCCTGTATTTGTCATTTGTTCGAGAGAAAAATGATAGTTAGGGAAAAGCTGAATTAATCTGATGAAATGGAGTCAAAGTTCGAGGGAAGAGAAAAGAGAACTTTAACACTATTATAAGCGAGAGTAAAACATGTTAACACTCTAGAACCGTGAGGACTTGGGTGAAAGCTGTCTTACTAGACTGAGAAGTGTTAGATATATCTAACTCGCCTGTATTTTGCAAAGATGAATTTCCTGAAACTCATTTACGGAAAAACACTAGATGTAGCATCATGGGGAACACAGTCCTAGTTTCATTCATTTATCGATACAACCTTGGAATCAACACTCCGTTAACTGTTAATCTGAACTTTGTTTATCAATATTGGTTACTGGAACTTTACAACCAAACATAATTTATTTTCTGTAATTATCCTCTTGGGAAATAATAACTACATTTGGGTAAACGCGACAGTGAAATCGTTTCTGTAAAGAAATTCTCTGTGGGATCGACCTCAACTCACGTTGAGTTCTATAAATTGACTTCGACCGTTTATACTTTTTAATTGAAGTGTAAGTTTGGACGTATAAAATTTTTGCACCTCTGCCGGGGAATTTCAATTCAGAAATGTTTTACTAGCATTTATTCAAATTGTAGTTATATTTCATAATTTTACGTCTTGTTCTTGGTCTGTATCTCTTACAGGTGAGTTCGACAGTGTGTGCCAAATACCAGAAGTAAGGGAGCTCCATTGGAACTTCGGAAAACTATCCGCAAAATGGTGAATGTGCAAGAACTTGAGGCTCAGAGGCAAAGATTGGGACTTGAGGCTGAAACCGCTGCAAGAGGTGTTCAACAACATATTGTGAACCACCCGCCTAGGGTGGTGGAGGAAAATGTAGGAGTTGATGAGTTAGCTCCTCCCCACAGACAACCACTAGCCCCAAGGGGTCGGGCACAACAACCATCTAACATGGTGTTCAAAGAGGATGACTTAGATTTGGATGGAGCTGGAGCCACAGGAGCGATAGTGTTACCTGCACTACCTCCAGGTGTGAAATTTACAATCACCAGCACAATGATTCAATTGTTGAACTTGAAAGGTATCTTTAGGGGAGCAGTTGGCGATGATGCGAATCAGCATCTGATGAACTTTGTGGCGATATGCAAATCGTAGGAAATTTCTAGGGTTAGTCAGACCGCTATGAGTTTGATACTATTTCCATTGTCTCTCACTAGGGAGGCAACCAACAGGCTGAATGAGATGCCAGATGATTCAATCAGGACCTGGACTGAGTTGAAGGAGGCTTTCCTAGAACGATTCTATCCTGAATCAAAAGAGCTGCAGATGAAGGATGAGATAAGTGCTCACAAGCAATTACCATGGGAAGCAATGCATGATACCTGGTGGAGGTTTAGCCAAAAGCTGAAGAAGTGCCCAAACCATGGTCTCACTGAGAAACATTTGAAATAGTCTTTTTATAGATCATTGAATTATATTACTAAACATGTTGCTGATGCAGTATGTAGAGGATCATTCATGAGGAAACCATTCTCTGAAAGCATGTAGGTAATGGATGAGGTGTCCAAGAACTGTAGAGCATGGTATACCAGGGATGCTGAGGTAGGAGATCTTGGGTTCACTTTTTAACTTTCAGTTGAACAAAAGAGAAGAGAAGAAGAAAGGGATCATGACATGGCGCACATGAGGACCCAAACAGATCTACTCACGAAGCACATTGTTGCAAGTTCTGAGAAGGTAAATGATGTAGGAGTCCCAAACAGTTATGAAGATCAGGATATTGACTTGGATGAGGAAGCCAAATATTTGGGAAATCAAGGTGGTTTCCAGAATTATAACTCGGGAAACCAAGGATATAATTCTGGAAATGCAGGTCGGAACTATTCCAGAGAAGGGCAGTATGAAAGGCCAGCAAATAGAGATCAAGGAAACTGGCAGAATAGAGATGGCTACATACATGATCGGAGTGGTGTGTATGTGCCACCAGGTAATAGAGACCGTGCAAGTAGTAATTCTAGCGGGTCCAAGCTAGAAGACATGTTGGCCAAGGTGTTGCAAAAAGTTGAATCAACTGATGCAGGGGTGAAAGATATGAAGAGTGATTTCTCTAGTATGAGTCAACTGGTGGATTCTCACACCACATCCATTAAGCAGATATAGCAACAATTGGGGCAATTATCAGCATCACTAAACCAGAGGAAGAATGGGTCACTACCAAGTGACACTATTCAGAATCCTAAGAATGACGGACATAGCATGGCTATCGTCACCAGAAGTGGTAAGATCCTAAATGAACAAATTTCTGCAGGTACTGAGCATGAACAGGGGTTGGAGTGAAATGAAAAAGAGGAGGTTGAACCTGAACAAGTAGATGATATAGAAGAGGTACAACCAATAGAGAAGCCAACATGAGCAAAGGAGAAAGGGGTTGAAGTATCGATGCCTTTGCAGCAGATACCAAGACCACCTCCTCCGTTCCCTTAGAGGCTTAAAAATAAAGCTGAAGATGGGCAATTTGCTAAGTTCATAACCATGTTGAGACAACTATCAGTAAACATCCCATTGGTGGAAGCTTTAGAGCAGATGCTAGGATATGCAAAGTTCATGAAGGACTTGGTCAGGAAGAAAAGAGTTGTAAGTTTTGATTTATTTGATAATATTCATCACTGCAGTGCTATTGCCACAAGATCTCTAGTGCAGCAAAAGGACGATCCAGGTGCATTTACTATGCCGTACACCATCGGATCATTTGAGTTTGCAAAGGCCCTGTGTGACTTAGGGGCCAGTATAAATCTGATGTCGCTGGCTATTTACAAGCAACTGGCCTTAGGAGTTCCAAAACCCACAGCGATGAGGTTGATGATGGCAGATAGATCAGTGAAGCGACCTGTGGGGATCTTATGTGATGTGCTCGTAAAGGTGGATAGTTTCATTTTTCCAGCAAACTTCGTGATTCTAGATTGCGAAGTGGACTTTGAGGTTCCCATAATCTTGGGAAGACCATTTCTGGCCACAGGACGAGCTTTGGTTGATGTTGAGAGTGGAGAGCTAAAATTCAGGCTCCACAATGAAGAGGTAAATTTTAAAATTAGCAGGTCTATGAAGAAGCCACAAGACATGAATGTGGTGTCTACAATAGAAGTTTTTGATGAAGGAGAGTTGGGAGCTACTATTGAGGAAAGGGTTGATGTCGAAACATTAGCAGCCGTATTGATGAACTTTGAAGCAGACTACCGGACTGATTATGTGGAGACTTTGAATGCTTTACTGGGCATGGGAGCACATTCTTATGCTCCAAAGAAGCTAGATCTTGATCTGAAAAACAGGCCGAGTTCCCCAGCAAAACCATCCATTGAGGAGCTGCCTGTACTGGAACTTAAATAGTTACCCAGTCATCTAAGGTATGTCTTTTTGGGTACTAACAATACTTTGCTTGTGATCTTGGCTGAAGATTTGAATGATGAACAGGTCCAAGCTGTGATTAAAGTGTTGATAAGGTACAAAAGGGCAATTGGGTGGACCATTGCTGACATCATTGGGATACCCCCGGGTATCTGCACTCATAAGATCCAACTTGAGTAGGACTGCAGCCCAAGTATAGAGCACCAGAAGAGGTTAAACCCACCAATGCAGTAGGTGGTCAAAAAGGAGATAATAAAGTGGTTGGATGCTGGGGTTGTGTACCCCTTTTTTGACAGTCATTGGGTCAGCCCAGTGCAATGTGTGCCTAAAAAGGGAGGTATGACAGTAGTTGCCAATGCGAAGAATGAGTTGATCCCGCAGAGACCAGTCAGTGGATGACGAGTATGCATGGACTACAGAAAGTTGAACAAGTAGACCTTAAAGGACCACTTCCCAATGCAATTCATGGACCAGATGCTTGACAGGTTGGCTGGAAAATGGTGGTATTGCTTCTTAGATGGATACTCTAGGTACAACCAGATATCAATTGCTCCTAAAGATCAGGAAAAGACTACTTTTACATGTCCTTATGGCACCTTTGCATTCAAACGCATGTCATTCGGCCTATGTAATGCACCAATAACTTTCCTGAGGTGTATGATGTCCATCTTCTCGGACATGGTAGAGGACACTCTGGAGGTATTCATGGATGAATTTTCTGTGGTAGGTGACACTTTTGATGACTATTTGTTCAATCTTAGCAGGGCTTTGCAGAGATGTGAGAAGGCCAATCTAGTGCTGAACTGGGAGAAGTGTCATTTCATGGTCAAGGAAGGTATAGTCCTCGGTCACAAAAAGGATTAGAGGTATACAAAGCTAAGATTGAGGTGATTGAAAAGTTTCCTCCACCTATCTGTGTGAAAGGTATTTGAAGCTTTTTAAGACATGCAGGTTTTTATAGGCAATTCATTAAGGACTTCTCGAAAATTGCACATCCCTTGTGCAAGATTTTGGAGAAAAAGGTGAAATTTGCCTTTGATGAGGCATGCCTAAAATATTTTGAATGCCTGAAAGAGAAGCTGATTTCTACCCCAGTGATCATTGGCCCAGATTGGGCAGAACCATTTGAGGTAATGTGCGATGCTAGTGGTACTGCCTTAGGAGTTGTGTTGGGGTAGAAGCGCAACAAGATGTTCAACCCGATCTACTATGGTAGCAAGTCACTAAATGGAGCACAACGAAACTACACAGTCACTGAAAAGGAACTACTGGTTGTGGTATATGCCTTTGAGAAATTCAGGGCATACTTGCTGGGTACTAGGGTGATAGTCTACATGGATCATGCAGCTTTTAGATATCTCATGGCAAAGAAAGATGCAAGGCCAAGATTAATCAGATGGGTGCTATTACTTCAGGAATTTGATTTTGAGGTCAAGGAGAGAAGAGGTTATGAAAACCAGGTGGCTGATCACCTGTCTAGGTTGGATGCTGAAAAGAAAGAGAAACTTGAGTTAGATATCAATGATTCATTCCCAGATGAGCAGGTATTAGCTGCAACTCTTGATCTTATTCCTTGGTTTGCTGACTTTGCTAACTTTCTTGTCAGTGACTTGATGCCTGAAGGGTTAACGTTTCAGCAGAGAAAGAGGTTGGTACATGATGTGGGTAAGTACTTTTGGGATTATCCTTATTTGTACAGGGTGTGTGCTGATAACATCATTAGACGATGTATTCCTGAGGCTGAGATGCTACATATCTTAGAAGCCTGCCACTCATCTCCAGTGGGTGGCCATCATGGAGGTGCTCGGACAGCCCACATGGTACTTCAGAGTGGGTACTACTGGCCTACAATTCATCAGGATGCAATGGATATAGTGAAGAGTTGTGATGTATGCCAGCGGCAAGGAGCTATCTCTCGTCGCCATGAACTACCAATGACACCCATTCTACTACCAATGACACCCATTCTGGAGGTGGAGTTATTTGATGTATGGGTAGTTTATTTTATGGGCCCATTTGTGAGCTCTTATGGGTAAAAGTACATATTGGTGGCAGTGGACTATGTGTCCAAATGGGTTGAGGCAGTTGCTCAGCCTGAGAATGATGGCAAAATTGTTGCTGGGTTCCTGAAGAAGAACATTTTCTCACGGTTTGGTACACCTAGAGCCATTATCAGCGATGGAGGGTCCCATTTTTGCAACAAAGTATTCAGTGCACTTCTGGATAAATATGGAGTTAAGCAGCACAAGGTGGCAACACCCTATCACCCTTATACAAGTGGCTAAGTGGAAGTATCAAATAGGGAAATCAAGGCGATTTTGGCCAAGACAGTGAATGCCAACCGGACAGATTGGGCAAGAAAGTTGGATGATTCTCTATGGGCATATCGGACAGCTTTCAAGACACCCATTGGTATATCCCCATATCAGTTGGTGTTTGGAAAGGCATGTCATTTGTCGGTTGAGCTTGAGCATAAGGCACTCTGGGCTTTAAAGAAGTTGAACCTTAGTTGGAGTGAAACAACGAATTTGAGACTAGACCAGATCAATGAGATGGATGAATTCCGTCTAAGAACTTATGAGAGGTCAGCACTGTATAAGGAAAGAATGAAGTTGTATCATGACAAGCATATTGAAAAAAGGACCTTCAATCCTGGTGACTTGGTGTTGCTTTTCAACTCCAGACTTCGTCTGTTTCCTGGGAAGTTGAGATCCAAATGGTCTGGGCCGTTTAAGGTAACTCAGGTATTCCAGTCGGGTGCTATTGAGCTTGAGAATGAAAAGGGTGAGAGGTTCAAGGCCAATGGTCAGCGAATCAAGACATACTTGGGTGTTCCAGAAGAAGTGAAAATAGTGAAGGAATGTAAGCTTGATGAAGTTTGAGTAATCAAGTAACTTGCGTCGCGTCGCGATGTTAAATTGTGCGCTACTTGGAAGGCAACCCAAGATTGTAATTGTAATAGGTAGTTTACATTTTATCATTTTTCTTTGTTTTTATAGAGTCACTAGGTGTTGATGTGTGCAGGAAGGACTTGAACTAAGAATTGCAGAACTGGGTATCGGAAGCCCTTCACAGGCAGTCTCACAGGCCATGGTGCCCTTCATGGCCAACTTCACGGCCCGTCACAAGCACCTACATCATATGGGAGCTACTGGAAATTGGTTCACGGAAGGGTTCACGGTCCGTCAGACTTTGTACGGACCGTCTAGCCTCTCGTGAACCTCAAGTAAGTTTTTCCTATCAAATTCATGTTCACGGACGCCTCTACGGACCGTGGTGCCCTTCACGAGCAACTCCACGGTCCGTCGTCCGCAACCCAGCAGTGCTAGTAACCCGACCCGACCCGCGCGTGAAACAAAGTTGAAATTAAACATATATGTACTTCCTAAGCGCCAAGGGTTGGCTTTTCTTCCTATTTTCTCCTCCATAACGGTTCCTAAAGGCATAAAACAATTTCTAATCTCTAAAACTTCCTATATTCATCCTCGATTCCAACCCTAGTGCGCTAGTGTCAAGAAATCAAAGTGACAGTCTTAGTTCTCTCTTTTTGGGCGAAGTGTATGATCAAATTCAAAGTAAGTTCTTCCTTTAACTTGTTATAAGTTTGATCTTATCAATAGGCAAAGTACTTAGTTTGCTCGTATTTACCATGATTATGTGATAAACTATCATTGTCTATATGAAATTGTTGTGGGTTGTTTCGAATTGGGTGAATTTGGTCGTTGGGGGTTCTGTGTAAGATAAATTTGCGAATAATTAGAGTTGAAAGATGGCATTAGTGTTAAGTTGAGTCCAAAGTGGGTGGAAACATGTATGCCCTAGTGAATTTTGTCGATAAAATTGTTGAAATTGAGGGATTGCAATCGTTGGCATGTGAGTATGATAGTATTAGGGATTTAGTGTTATTTTCTATAGTGCTTGGTAAAGTGTTCGTAGATTTGGGTGTACATGTGATAAGTTGTCTCGTAATGATGTGATTGTGTGATGAAAATGGTTGAAATTGGGCATATGTTTATTTTGGGAGGAAATGATCACTGGAAAAGTGCTAAGTGTAAGTCCACGATGGGCTTCACGGACTGTCGGGCCAACCACGGGTCGTGAAACCACTCGTGAACAACACTTAGAAAAGAAAGGTCACACTGGTTAGGCTCACGATGGTCATCACGGACCGTGAAGCCATCCGTGATCCACTCCAGTACATTGACCTACAGCTTCACCACTCAAAATCTTGTTCACGAGGGCCTTCACGGACCGTGGTACCCACCACGGCCCGTCTTGGCTCCCGTATATAAAAAAAATTATATATATTTTACTTTTTTTTCGTACTTTTATTTCTGGTTTGCATTTTAGTTCTGTGGACCTTCCCAATGATAGATTGGGTGACGACATTCTTAAGGCAAGGCGTCACGTTGTAATTACACAGGGGAAGTCTGAGTACACGATAGTGTGTCATTTTACTGCTTTGATTACTAATTTGTGTTTGTATTTTTTTGGCACTATGGCTCCCCGAAGAAAGTCCGCAGCCCCACATTCCTCACCTACTTCTTCTCAATCGGAAGGTGATAACGCTACGGAGTCTAGTAGTTCTGAAGTTCAAATAAATACCACCATTGAAGACCTCCCACCTCGAACTACTAGATCCCATACAGCGAAAGCCATTCTCCAGAACACTCCTTCCCAGTCTGAAGAGGAAGGTAGTAGTTCCGGAAGCGGTGAGGAATCGGGTAGCAAGTCTGATAGTGGTTCAGGAGGTAGTGGAGAGTCTGCTAGCGGCTCTCAGGAAAATGCAAATACACCTCCACCTGCAGGAGGACCCGAAGCTGAAACTGGAGCACATGAAGCGGTAGGTGCCGAAGAAGGGGATGATGATGTCACCACCGATGATACAATGGTCCAATATGTTCACCTCCATGAGTTCGATCCAGTGGCGAGGCAACAGCTGATTGACTGTTTCCGCTCCATGTGGACTGTGAACAGGTCCGAAGATTTCTTCAAGAATGGCATTGTGAACAAGTTGGGCGGCTTTAAGGTTAGACCAATCATGCCTGAGACTAGAGTGGTGGTGGCGGATATCCAAACATTCCTAGATATTTACAGGATATTTCAGCTGCATCAGTTTGAATGGATGACCAACTCATCTGGAGAATTTTCCAGCCACCTGACCAGAGAGTTTTATGCTTGTTATGCTGCCACATTGATGAACTTTGGCTCGGAGATTGAGACTACTAAACGGGGGCAGAAACACATTGCAAGTACTTGGGGACCACTCAACTCAATTATGGTTCGAGGCACATCCGTGGATATCTCTGAGTCTACTATCAACAGGATGTTGCATGGTCCAGAATACACAACACCAGCTTCAGTTGGCCTCTTTGAAGGCAAACATCATGTTGTGACAAGTGAAACTGAAATGGAGGATCAGAGTTCTAGAGAGCGGGTTATGCGCTGGATTGCAAGGCAAATTGCTTCAGAGGGGGAGAATGCAGCTTGGGTTACAGGATCACAGGTACACATTACTAAAGCGTCACTGTCTTTTCCAGCCAAGGTATGGTGTACTGTTGTCCGTGCACAGTTGCAGCCTAGAGGTAATGATAATACCCTGTCTCCATCACTTGCATCATTTGTAGCTTACCTCATGGCTGGTTACCTGGTAAATGTGGGTCGGATCATCGCTATAGAAATGCGGGACAGGGCACTAAATGAGAGAGCTGGACTTTCATCTCCCTGTTTGATAGGGAAATTGTGTAGGCAAGCAAACATCCCCCCAAATAGGATAGTAGACAGATGGAGTGAGGCATTCAGACTCACCCAGGCATCCAAAATCAAAGATGTCGCTAACAATCTCTTTGGTGGGAAAATCGGAGCTGTGGGTTCTTTGGCATTGGTTCCTCACGTACCAATCGACATTCCATATGTGGATAGAGGGCCAGAGCAGGGGGAATTGTCACAAACATCTACAGAGGCACCACCGCCATCAGCTTCAGCCTCACAGGCTCCAGGTACTTTTACCACTATTCCTACTGTAATCCTTGAGAGGTTGGTTGCAGATCAGCGACAAACCAGGACCTTAGTCGACCAAATTATGCATCGGATGCCCCAGCTCATAGAGCGTGATGTGTTAGCTGCGGAGAAGAGAGTAAAAGATGAGATGTGGAAGGAACTGGCTTTCTTAAAAGACAGGATGAATGACTTGGAGGTACATGTCCAAGATGAGTTGCAGGCTGCAGGTTCAGTAAATACTGACGAATTCAAGACGCAGTTGGGTGAGATGCGTGCTCAAATTGCTAAACTAGCTGAGAAGCCGGTATGTGTGCCCACTCCGGTTATGCCAAAGTCCTTGATTAACTTGTTTAGTGAGCCGCCTACCACCCAATCCCTTGACGACTTCTAGGGGAACTACCTAAAAGCAAATCTGGTAAGAGGAAATACAAAGTTGATAAGTCTGATGAGGAGCGGCCAGCAGACCTCTCTAAGGAGGAACAAAAACAACACAAGAAGGCACGCAAGGAGTCGAGGAAGAAGGCTAGAGAAAAAGCAGCACTTGAGCAACAGATGAGAGATGCATTGTTGGCAGGCACTTCTGGCAGTGTTATACCACCTCCCAGTGTTACCGGTCCAGCTGATCCAGAGAAGGTTTCTGAGAGTGCACCCGTTGATAAGGGTACCGACGCTGACCCGACTACCTGCACCTAGTGCGCCGTAGGTATCACCCCTCCTTACAGCCTTGTATTGTTTTTCTTAATTGACTTTGAGGGCAAAGTCTTTTTGTTTTGGGGAGGGGGTGGTGAGCAACCTGCTATGATTAGCTGATAAAATGAATGAAGGTTGACTCTGTGTTGTGTCTGATAAACTGTGATTGGTGTTTTTGGGTTTTGATGAAAGTGTAAAGTTTTTGTGTGTTAGGCTATGCAGTAGCTAGTTCTGTTTGAAATGATGGCCTTAATCTGAAATTTGACTGTTAGACTCTTTAGATGACATCTTAGGTACTTATGAGTTGATCATTGCTAGTCTGAAAAATAAATTGGTGAACTAAGAAACTGGAAAATGTAATCATGTGTCATGTGTGTGTAAGTGTTGCTTGAAGTCTAACGCTAAGAGCAGAAACTAGACCTTGCCCGAGTAGTCTTGCTTAAATCTGATAATAATTGGATAGGAAAGGATCAGTAGGCCATTTTTGCTAAGCCATTAAAATCCAAAAATAAAAAAACTAAATAACAAGCATACCACTTGAACCCAAATTGAGCCTGAAAACCAATTTTGTTCTTACCCACTTGATATCATATCCTTCGGTCTTCGAAGATACGATGCCACAACTCAGACCAAAATCCTAAGTTGAGAGTGATTACAACCCGAGCAGAAAGGAAAAGTAAAAAATAAGTTCACTCAGTTAGCTTGAAAGCATGAAATGTGCAATAAAAAAAACCAAAAGGAAAAGAAAAAGACAAAGAAAATAATGGTTGTTGGGATGTACTGAAATGAAAAAGGAGGGAATCGCTCTGAAAAAAGTTGTGTGCGAATAAAGCTTTGGAGAACCATGGTACTAGGCACTCACGAAACAAAAAATCCATTCCCTAGCCTGAGCATATGTTACAAGCTGATAAAGTCCTACAGTGATCCAATTCCGGTTGTTTGAAAGATAAAGCGTAGAAAGCAAGGGCAAGCATATGGCCTTTTGTTGTTAGTGTTAGAATTTCTTTGAGAGTGTGAGCGTAGAACTTAGTCCCAATTATCATGAGTGAGGGAGTACTTTGGTGTGAGGACACAGTGATTGCATTTGATAGTTAAATTGTGTTAGCAGATAATACACAGGCATAAGCATGGTCGACTGTGAGTAATGAGATGTCATATATTGATCCTTTCATGTTAGATTGATGGTTTTGGATACAAATTGTGGTTGAGAAGGCTGCTGCATGATTAGGATAATATATGTGGAGTTTGAATGTTTGAGTGCTAAATGTATTATTTTTCTCATCACTTGAGGACAAGTAATGGTTCTAAGTTGAGGGTATTGATGTGCCGTGAGATCTTGACACATTCGATGCCTGAAAACTAAGGATTAATACTAGAATTGAGTGTATTGTTGTAAGATTTAATTTGTTTGTTGAATGTTTAGATAGATTCTCACTTGTGTGAAAAAATAGAAAAAGGAAGCTGATAATGACTGAAGTGCAAGTGAAGACCACGGTGCCTTTCACGGACCATGGCCCTCATGACGGACCGTGGAAGAGCTCGTGGTTACTATCCAGTATGTAGGCCTCGAGCAGGTAAAAGTTGAAAATGTTAAGGAAAGACCACAGAGGTCCTGACGGATCGTGATCCCTATCACGGATCGTGATGCTGGCCGTGAAGACATTCCAGTGAACATGCTTGGCGGAATTAAATTTTGGTGGATCAAAGTAAAGACCACGGATGGCTTCACGAGCCGTGGTCATTGTAACGGATCGTGGTGACGTCCGTGATAGGAGTCCAGTGTGCAGGCCTTGAAGTACTAAGTTTTGAGAAGTGCCAAGTCAAGACCACGGAGGGCTTCACGGACCGTGAAGCCCTTGACAGGTTGTCTTACTGCTCGTGAAGATGCGCAACAGTTCAGTCCTACTTCGAGTAGGACTCTTTTTAGACCCTTTATTTGAATTAATTAGGTCATTTTTTGTTTTTATCTTGTCTCATCTGGAACGAACGACTGATTTTTGATTGGCCAATAAGGCAACTCAAGTCTCAACATAAACTGAATGAAAATGAAAAGACTAATGAACTATAACTAGCTATCTATGAAGACTCTAATACTATGAGGGATGTTGGGACAAGACCCCCGATCATCCTAACAACTGAAATGACAAATCAAAAATAAAAGGGGATCCTCTGGAAAGCAAGGAGGCTCACCAAATGACTCTGGAATGCTAAATTGGATCAACGAAGCGCTGGATGCTGATCCTGATTACCTGTATCTGCATCATAAAAGATGCAGGCCAAATGGCGTCAGTACATGGAATGTACGAGCATGTGAGAGGAATACTAAAACAAGACATAAGCTTGAAATGGAACTGAAGAAACTTAACTTGTCTCAACTCAACTCAACTCATTTCAATATAAAGCAGTAATAAGGATGCAATATAAAGAAAAACTTTAAAACATGTAAATAACAACTTAGTGTATTGAAAAACACACAATAACTCAGTTTGTATATGAAAATACAAGCACCTCTATGTATATAAGAATACCAAATATCTCTGTGGGAGTTTCTATAACCGACAACCATCACTATGAGCTATGTGATGATACATCGTTTTGCCTCACGCTGCCAGGGTCGTCCTATACCTTGCCCGGGGGTATAGAACCTAACTCACTAAGTGGATCCACTAGTCTATGCTAAAAGCATTAGGGAATCATCTAAAAAGTATGACCCTTTTCTACCCATGTTGGCTACACGGTTTATGGAGACTTTGAATTATCTGAACTCAATCTCGTCTCCAAATCGGTGCCTAATACTACTCCCAAAATTCAACTAGCTCATATGTTTAAAAACATAACTCTTTCTGTGGTTTGAGATTATTATTCAAAAACTAGCTCAAAAGCTCTCTTGGAAATCGATGTTTCCTCTCTTGTTTAAATGTGAAAACATTTTACTCTTGAGAATACTTAGTTCCCATATAATCTTTTGAAGAAATGAACTTCACTCTTACTCTTACTCAACTCAATGCTCAAGTCTTTAAAACAAATTTAAAACATTAGTAAAAGACTTTTGAAAAGACTGTAAGAACTCTCTAGACTTGGCTCTTAACTTTCCTTAAATTTGAATTTATGGATTCAAGATTATGATTCATGTTTATGGATGATTTCTAGATGTTTAGAAGTCATTTAGAGTAGTTAGAATCGATAGAAAGTATTAGTACACTTTAGGATAACCTAGACGGGCTAAACGACGAAAAAATGGGTGGGGGCAGACGTCCCGGGCGTATTGCTGGCGCGGGGCGCCAGCCCCAAAGTTCTGGGGCTCATTTCTGGCGCACTGCTGGCACGCCGCGCCAGCCCCTCCCCAGGTGTTCCTCACGAATTTTTCAACTAGTTTTCTGATTTTAATTCGATTAAATTCGATTCTTTTTCTCAATTTCTCTTTAGATTCAGATACCCAAAATATGTACACAAGAATCTACTCAAAACCAACTCTACAAATCGATACGATTATCTAAAAAAACTCATCAATCCCATCCTAATTCAAGAACAAAAGCAAATTCAAGAACATCAAACCTTCAACTTTTTAGGATGAAATTATGCTGAAATTAACATGATTGGCTCGTGGGTGAATGAACCCAACGCTATGTGAACTCACATACCTCTTTAGGGATCAACCCTTGGCGAAATCCGCAACCAAACCCTCAAGAAATCGATGAATCTTGACCTTTCTCCTCTTTTCTCCTCTTTTCTCTTCTTGAACTCTTTTCTAAAAACTCTAGCGTGAATTGTAATTGCGTAAACTGAACCAATTCAGTTTAGACCCCTAATTACTTACTAAAAATGAATTAAATCTGATAGGGTAAGGAAATGACCAAAATACCCCTTTTAAATCCGGGTGACTTTCCTTAAATGAATAGCGCGACTTCAAACGGGCATATCTCCCTCATACAAGCTCGAAATCTAGAAAACTTGGCGGTGTTGGAAAGAGGATTGCAAGACCTTTCATTTGATATCTTTTATCCCACCTAACTCATTATGTACTAAGAGTTATGGTTGTTTGAAGTTGATCCAAAACTCATACTTAACATAACTTGCAAAATTTTAGATTTTCATTCTTTCCAAAAATGGTTCTTTCTAATTCTAGCTTCTTCAAATAGCGGGGTGTTACACCCTCATTTATGTTTTATCATTTCAGTTTTGTTATTAGGATGTCGTGGGTCTTGTCCTGACGTCCATCTCAGTTAGTAGAGGCTTCAGAGATAGATAGACAGTAGTAGTTCATGAGTCTTGTTCATTTTAGTTGTTATGTTCTAGACTTGAGTTGCCCTTGAGGCCAGTTTGAATATTTTATTTCTAAAATATTCTGAGTTTATCTTTTGAGACAGCTGAGTAAAGTTTATCTTTCAAAGTTCTTTTATTGTTGAGTAAGTCTTCCACTGAGTATTGAGTCAGGACAAGGGTTCTCTTGGAGACAGCAATGGTTCTCGAGTGCCGGCCACATCCAGGGTGTAGGCTCGGGGTGTGACATTACCCCATAAAGAGATCTTATTAGCCTGTTCAGCTTTTCTTATCAGTTGGGCATATGTGTTTATCTGTTGGTCTTATTGGTCCAATTAGTTTAAGAGTATAATTATATGAGTTATGTCTGATATGCTCGGTCAGGTGAGGCACCGGGTTCCTATTTCGCCTCTCTAGATTTGGGGCATAACAAACTTGATATCAAAGCACATCGAGTCCCAGGGAGTCTACAAGTCGTGTCTAGTAAAGTCTTGCAAATGAGTGTGTTGTGCATCAACTTATAAGCAAGAGGCTACATGGAATTTAAGGATAGTTACCGTTCTTTATTTTTCGAAGTCTAACTAGTGCTTTGCATATGTTTACAATGATGTTTGTCACTAGATTGACTGCGGCTAATCGACAAGTCGACGTAGATGCAGGAGAAGGTACTAGCTGCGCACTCCCCAGCCATATAGATCGACTTAAAGTCTAGAGTAAGTCACCAACCCCAGTGGCCCCTACTCGACCCGCACCTAGAAGATCAAAGGGGATCCTTTGCCTCCGACTCCTACTAATCTACCGACACTTGGGGAGAGGAGAGGGGATCCAGTACCCTCTGCCCCACCTTTCCTTATAGCACCTTAGAGAGTTGGAGGCAATCCAGCATCTACAGATCCTCCACTAGATACAGAGAACCAAGATGTAAGAAGTGTGGTTCGTTTATTAACCAAGATGGTGTCCACACAACAACAACAAATAAGGGCATCAACAAGTGACAGACTAGGTGGCTCAGAGATATCTAGGGCCCGTGAATTTATTAGTTTGAGTCCTCCTATATTCACGGGTTCTAACCCAAATGAGGACCCTCAGAAGTATATTGATCATCTTTACATGGTGCTTTAAGTTATGCATGCCTCGGCCGTGGAGTCAGTAGAGATGGCATCCTTTAGGTTGTGGGATGTTGCCATTTTGTGGTTCGAGGCTTGGGAGAGGTCTAGGGGATCGAATGCACCTCCAGCTAAATGAGAGGATTTTTAGAGGCCTTTTTAGCTCACTATCTTCCACGAGAGGTTTGAGAGGCCAAACTTGATATATTTTTAGCCCTCAAGCAGAGCAATATGAGTGTTGGAGAGTATAGTTTCAAATTTGTCTCATTGGCCATGCATGCTCCTGATATTTTCAGTATGATGGAAGCTAGAGTTCATCGGTATGTGGATGGCCTTTAGTCACATTTGATTAGAAACTGCACAGTAGCAAAAATCCTTGCAGGGGATATGAATATTTCTTTGATACAGGCTATCGCCCAGAAAGTGGAGGACCTTGCTCATCATATTGAGGATAATTAAAATTGAGACAGAGAGCAGCATAAGAAGGCTAGATCTACCGGATTTTATAGATATCATCGAGGTGATGTTAGGCCATAATTTTATCAACAATCAGCCTATCCTTCTAGTAGTGTCCCACTCCAGTCAGGGACCAGGTACGATCGTTCTGTTCAGCCACAATAATAGTACTGTAATATTATTTACTATGAATAAAATAAGTTTTTTTAAAATACTACTATTTTATTAGGTACATGTAAGTAACAATAAGGACATTTTTTAAACCAATCTATTAATTAAGGACATTTTTGTTCAATTTCATATGATTTAAAAACCTTTTTTACCCTTTTACGTTAAATATATATTGATAACTTAAATCCTATAGATATACATATAAGGTCGGTCAACTATTAAAAAAAAAATCCTTTACAAAACACAAGATCTATTGATCAATTTTTCAGAACTACTTTCAGATCAAATCTTTGAGGAATAAATTACCTTCACCGTGTTCTTGATTATCACATATTGAGATATTAAAACAAAGTAAAAAAAAAAAAAAAGAAGCTAAATTATAATTGGTACAATGATAATCCTTAACCTCCTTCCCATAAATAACTCAAAATATTTTTCTTGGTCCAAAGACACACTTTCCTTTATTTCTCTAGGTTGTAATAAATGTGTAATAAATGCAAAGTAACTTTTATACCATATAAAAATAAAACCTTTTGTTGTTATATGAAATATATAACAAAGATCTCGATGGAGCAAAACCTTAATCATATCATAAGATGGTAAAATAAGGATCTGTAAAATAGTAGTAGTAAATTTTTTTTCCTTATTTCAATCTGATACATATTATTTTAAGTTCTATATGGATTGATCGATAGTACATAATCTGCTTCAAAAATATTAATAAAATAAGATGTTATAATATTATTACTATTACTAGTATTATTTACCATAAAGGTTAAAAATATACGCTTTTCTTTTACATTGAATAAAAAAGGAAACTTTACTCCTTATATATATACACTATAGTTCTTGGTTTAATCAAATTAGGCTCTTAAGAGAGAAAAAAATAGCACAATGGAAAGGAATTGTACGGTGTGTGGTGGGAATGGGCATAATCAAAGAACGTGCAGTGAGAAAGGCAAAAGTATCAAATTGTTTGGTGTTGAGATTACTGCTACTGCTGGTGGTGCAATGTCTAAAAAAGATAACATGGAAAGAAGAATCAAGAAAGGAAATCCATGGACAGAGGATGAACAGATAGCATTCTTGAAGGGATTAGATTTTCACGGGAAAGGAAATTGGGCTAAGATTGCTAAGGATTTCGTGCCTAGTAAAACATCAACACAGGTTGCTAGTCATGCTCAGAAGTACTTCATGAGATTATTGGATGCTAATGAGAGAAAATATCGCAAGAAATCAAGTGTTTTCGACCTTCGTCTCGATCAATTAGAGGATAGAGATGATGCTATTGTTCCACTAGGAAATAATCAAGAAAGTGTCCAAGAAAGTCATAATGTGCCAAGTGTTGTTCCAAACTATTACATGATGAAAAGAGTGTTGCCTCTTAATTGGGTTTACATGTATCCATATTATCATCATGATTATGCCTCAACATCAGCTAGTGCTGCTACAAAGCCACTTTCTGAGAGTTCTTCTTCTTCTTCTAAGGAAAATAATTTAGAGTTAACCTTATAGTCAACAACATATACACAGGACTACTTAATCTTTCATTATTTTTGTATGGACATATGTCTTATTATTCAAGTAAATTTCTTAGATGAACTGAAACCATAGTTTTACTTCTTCAATTTATTTATCTTGTTTTGTATATGTTGTCGGTTTCCACATCGTCCAGTTGTATTCTATAGTATGTTCAATTGACTAAAAATCAACAAGTATATTGCTTTTAATTAAGCTTTTCTTCGATATATCCAGTGTCTTTAATTAAAAGGGGAGCATAATTATCCAAATTAACCGACATATGAAAATCATATTTCTATATTATGGAGATAGAAAGACTATTTGCAAATATCTTCAAACAATGACCCTCCAGGTCATGTTTGTCTTAATGCCTCCTTTTCGTCGTTTAGAGCGTTCCTATCGCGACCCCAAGTCATTTATGACTTACTGACACTGATTGTTCGGTTGCCTGGTCGTTCGTTTGGGTTTTATGCCCGTTTTCCTGTTTTAGAGCTTTTGAAACTAGAATAGTTGACTTTAGTCAAAACGTCAGGTAAACAACCTTAGAATGGAAATCTGACGGTTCCGTCAGCTCTGAAATGGCCAAATTAGGCTATCAGCATGGTTGGCACGAGTATCGAGGCCTTCGGTGCGAGTTTGGACCATTAGGCATTTTAGCCTTTGAAATTTGGCCTAAGGTTGACTTTGGTCAACATTCTTGGAAAATGCGCTCGGATGAAAATTCCGTCAGCGTGGTTAGTTCCGTAACGTCGAATTTAGTGGGGTAGCATAGTCTGTTTGTGCGCACGGGGCTCTGAACGAATCCTAAACACCCCATCGGAGACTTCAAATATGGAAATAATCTGCTGGTGTGCTGTTGCACTGTATCTGGTGCACCCTTGCCTCGCCTATAAGGCAGCCATTTTCAGCTTTTCTACTAAATTTCAAAGTTGAGTATCTTGAGCTATAGAGCTCCAAATTTGATGATTCAAGAGGCTACGTTGTGAGATTTTTCGAGGAGAACGCGTTGGTGTATTCAGAAGCTGCTTTGGGACCTTCGTTTGAGGTAAATTCTCATTTCACCTGCTGTCATGACTACTTTGTGAACTCAATTTGTGGGATATTTTAGGACTTGATTTCTCCCTCATTCTAAGTCCGAATTTGATGATTCCAGTGGCTATTTTGAGTGGTTTTTCGAGGATAATGTCGTGGTATTTTTGGAATTCACTGTAGACCTCCCGTTCTGGTAAATTTACTGATTTCAGCTGCAGTCCCATTTCTAGTTCTTGAGAAAATTTGGGTTTTGGTTGCATGTTGATATTGTGATGTTTTAGAGCCCCGAATTGTGTTCCATTTTGGTACATGAGCTCGGAGAATTGATTAGGACCTATTTTTTTAGGGTTAATTTCAGAATTTCCAGCGCGGGTCCCACTTTCTCCGTTTTTTATCCCGAAATTGGTCCGCCTCCGTTTCTTGAGAATTTAGTGTCTAAGCGACCGTAATAATGTTGAGATTCTATTTTTGATAGTGTGGCAGCGCTCTGAGGCCGTTGGAAAAGGAAAAACTCTGTAGAAGTGACTTTGGAGCGCGCGTGATCGGCCTACAGGTAGGCTACAGCTTACCTCTCTTAGATTGAGCTCGAGAATGTGATTTCATGTTGATTAGTTGGGATTTGGGTTGGTTAGTTATTGAATCATGCATATGTGTTTAGAAATTATGTTTTCGACCTATTTCGGGAATTATCGGTTAACTGTGAGCATGCTATGTGTTATTAATTGACCCTTTTTGCTATGTGGAGTACTTGTATGTATGATTACTGTTTATTTGAAGCATGTTGGGCCTTAGCTTAGGTTTGACTAGGGCTTGCCTTAGAAATGCATGATTCAAAACCGATAGGCCTTAGTTTTACCCCGACGTCGCTCGGCCGGCTTAGCTCCCTGTAGACTGGTGTAGCAGACTTGAGTCTGATAGTCTGGGCCTTAGCTAGGTGATACGCTTGCTCCGATGATAGTTATCCTTATTTCTCTGATACTACGGCTTCACGAGTTACGCCGGCGACACTGGGTTCTGCTCCGTGATTTGAAGTTGGTTTTCGATTCAGTTCCAAGGACTTACATTGATTGGCTAAGTGTGGACGGCGTTCCACGGACATTTATGATTATGGTTCGATTGGGACTTTTTCAGCAGCTACATTGGCACCTTTGTCGGGCATCCGGTTCAAGGTCCGGCCTCGATCACACGGATACTTATATAGAGCATCTGGTTAGAGGTCCGGCCTCAGTTACTTGATACTTGTGATTGGTTACTTGGGTACTTCTGGTGAGCATCCGGTTCGAGGTCCGTCCTCCGTACTGTCAGATTCTACTAATTGGGGTTGAGGTTTTGGTTAGATGTTCTCCGGTCTTGGGTTCTCAGATACAGTTCTCTTTAGTTATAGTTATTTTGTGTACTCGTCGGGCTTATGGGGGTCCGTTCGGGTTTTTATTTAAACTTATGCACGGGTATACCTTCTGGGCTTATGGGGGTCCAGTTAGGTGTAGTTAGCTTATAGATTACTTTAGTTAGTTCTTTCTACACTCGTGTGCATTCCATTGTTTACTTAGACTTCCGATCTTGGCCTCTGTTTGTGCTATTCCTTCTTTTCATATTGCCTTTACTCTTCAAGCTCAGTCGGCCTGTGATGCATACTGGGTACCTGTTGTTTTGGTACTCATGCTACGCTCTGCATCTGTTTTCGTGATGCAGGTCCGAGCACCAGTGGCCGGCGTTGATATCGAGCTTGGAGTAGTCTGACCCGAGACGGGGGTGAGTGCACGGCGTTTTGTACTATTTCAGTCTTCATCTGTATATATAGACTTGTCTTTTGCCTTTCGAGATAGTCCAGTTTCTGTGGTCCACTTTTGGGACTTGTACTCGTCTTGTTAGTAGCTCTGTACTAGTGACTTTCAGGTTCTGGGAGGGATCTTTATTTGTATATATATGTTTTGATTTGCTTCCGCCTGCTTATATTGTCATCTTAAAATTTGCCTATTCTTGTTTAGTTTCTGCCCTCAGACCCATTACTTGTTGTTCCGGGTTACGAGTTGGCTTACCTACTGGTGGGTTATAGTAGGTGCCATCATGACTCGAGAAATCGGGTCTTGATAATCGTAGATTAATTAAACTAATTATGAACAAACTGAAGCCCATGGTATGAGAAATGGAAGGAATTAATTAAGGGGTTGTTTGGTACTGTATAAGGTACATTTTATTCATGTATAAAAAGTTGTATTAGTTTTACTATGTTTGGTAGAAGTATTGTATTAGGTAGAAAAGTCAACATAACTTATACCATGTTTGGTTGGTACTTGGTAGGATTCTAAATGTTGCATAAAAATTATTCATATATTAATTTATACGTGTTTGGTTGCATTTTTTGTAGTCCTACATAATTAATATCAACATAACTTATGTGAAAATCTTTGGCTTAGCTAGTTCCCATGTATAAACATTAATAAACTAGCAAAAAGAAAAAACAGAAGTCCTAGTTAAGTATAGATTGCGAATTTTTTTTCTTTACTTTTTATTCAAACAGATGGAGAATTTATACTATTTGCTTACTTATTTATTTGTAAATAAAATATATTTATTTACAACAAATTAAATATTCAATAGTTAATGATTCACATTGTAATCTCTACATAACTGAATAATACATACATAACTAATACCTACATAACTAATACTCGCATAACTAAACCCAACATAATTAAACTCTACATAACTAATATATGCATAACTCTAACCAATAACCAAACAACCCCTAAAGGCTTATTAAGCATCGACATCACATTTGTAAGATTCAAGGTAAGAATATTTTTTGAAACCAAGTATATATAATTTACGTCGAATGAAATACTTAAGCTTAAGAGTTACAAAAAAAAAATTAAAAATGGAAAAGTGCCTAAAATATCCTCGAACTATTGAAAATGGTACAAAACTGTAACACTCCAAAAATTTCTAAGCTAAGACCAGAATCATTTTATAACACCTTGCAACTTTACTCTTAAAAATTTGAATCGTCCGTATAACACCTCGGACTTTGAAAAGTACTAAAGAGGGGTAACGGGCAAGTCCAAGAACCCGAAATGGACCATGGATCCTTCACGGCACCCTAGATGGTCCGTTTAGGGGTCCACGGCCCGTTTAGGGCATGGTGGATGACCGTCCAAGGCTGCGAAGGTGGGAGTCACCTAGACGGCCTGTGGCGACTTGTACGGTCCCTTTAGGGGTTCGTACAAGGCACCCACCGATTTATAAGTTTTGGGTCAAGTTCAAACAATCATTTATCTCAGCTCAAAGGAATTAGGTGTCTCATAACCAATCAAATTAAAGGTCTTTGAGTCCTCTTTCCAACACCACCAAGTTTACCTCATTTTGAGCCCGGAGTAAAAGGTTATGCCCGTTTTAGTGAAGCACTGTCGGGCAGGTGAAGCTTCACGACCGACTAGACATCCTGTGAAGAGTTTCACAGACCGTGAAGGCTTAAACGGTCAGTAAAACTACCCATTTTGGGAACCTCGTCATTTTTAAAGTTGGGGTCGTTTTGGTCTTTCCCCTATGTCGTTTTAACCCTATTCTAAGTCGTTTATTAGTGTTTTAACTGAGTATATATGTCACGACCTAGACCGCCATGATTGACACCCACACTAACCCCTCGGTGGGAGAACCACTACCACAACCCGACTAAGCAACTTAAAGAAACTAAACCATTTAAAGATACAGAAGCATGTTTTAAATGATGAATTAAGTTTTGAGTTCCCATAAGCTCAGAAGGTTTAACAAGAACAATCAAGCATACACCTCGCGGAAATTCAACCCCTAGACCTGAAAGTCATTGTACCAAAACACTACTAATCAACAAGTCTAATAAAAAGCGGGTGCAACCCCAAAAACTAAACATAAGTAGAATTCTGAATATACGTAGTCTGAGTCCGAAAAGAATGGACTAAACTAATGATGGATCCATGACAGCCTGAAAGAACTGGCTCACCCTCGAATCCGGTCTCGATCAATTATCTCCTAGCTAAGGTTTGTCAGTAGCCGCCTGAAGATGCCCTATACTCAACAAAGAAGATCAAGTGCAGTATCAGTACACGAAACAATGGTGTATTGGTAGGATCACACGGCTACTCCAGTAAGCGAAATATAAGCAAGTAATTACAACACAGTAAACACACATATACAGGATGCATAATTAAATTATCATTTTAGGTGTAAAGTGCAATTCCATAGTATCAATAACAAGTAGATATGACAGTTACAATGGTCCTCTCATGGAACCCACACCCAAACTGTTAGTGGTCGGAACGTGACACCCGATTCATTATATATATGTGTTGGAACGTGACACCCGGTCCAATATATGTATGTGTCGGAACGTGACACCTGGTCCAATATATGTGTCGGAACTGTCACGCCCCAAACTCAAGGGGGGCAATTGGCTCTTAATGCCAAAACTCAGGCCCGATCCGACCCTGCTGAACCATTTGCTATTAACGCATGGCATCCACACGCAATCAAGAAAATAAACAAGTATATCTCGGCTTAAAATTAAGTCCTCGGCCGGCAAGGCCCCTGTCAATAGATCTATAAAAGAAACAGCTACTCCCAAGAGTTCATATAAAGAAATAGCCAACTAGCACAGAAGTCCTGATTGGGCCGTTGAGGCCACCATGATCTCTATCCAAAAACTGAAAGCAGTTATATATCAAGACTATACATCAAATAACTAACAATCTTCAGCAAACCAACAAACTAGGCCAGCATGGCCATAACGTAGTTATACACCCCACACACTAGTCTGCAAGCCTCTAAGAGTAGTAAAGATTGGAGGGACAGGCCCCAACCTACCCATAAAAATATATACAACAAAAGCTAACAAACCTCCCAACTCTGGCAACTCCGGAGGAAAGGGGCTAGCCAACTGGATAGAAGTCAATCCTGCTGCTGAGGAGGTCTACTAGGTCGTCTGTCGGGACCTGCAGGTATGAATGCAGTACCCCCAGCCAATGGGGAATCAGTACGAAATAAAGTACCGAGTATGAAAGGCAATAAACTATGAGCAGGTATCTTAATATATTGGGAGTAATCCGATAAATAAACTAAGGATAAGATAAGTGTACTAACCTGCTCCTAAATCTAAACATATCAAAAATAATAAAACAACAACCTAACCAAGCCTCCATAAGCTCAGCAGGTACAAACAGCACACTAGACCACCTACCCAGGCCCCCATAAGCCCAGAAGGTACCAATCAGTCTATATACCCCTATCGGTAGTCCCCTAGCCCCGTAGGCAGTCACATAGCCCTCTTAGGAAAAAATATATCCCCGTAGGCACCACATAGCTCTCTTAGGCATCAATATAGCTTATAGACAACTCATAGCCCTCTTAGGCAACCACATGGCCCTGTAGGCAGCACATAGCCTTCTTAGGCGTCAATATAGCCCTTAGGCACCTCATAGCCCTTCTAGGCATCAATATAGCCCTGTAGGCAGAACATAGCCCTTCTAGGCATAGATCACATTCCTGCAGCTAACCACAATTGCCCCAAGGGCAACAATAACAATCCATTAGGCTAAAAGTGAGCAATTTAGCTATAAGCAACCTATACGAATAGCCTCTAAGTCGTGTCCAATATAGGGACGCTACTAACTGAATAAGAATCCCGACAAGGGAGAATTATATCCACTCGAGCAACCAACAATCAACAATAATGGCTACAAGTATAACAACGATAACAACCCAATTACATTGCTCCTAAGCTTTAAGGAAACATGTGTAAGAAGGAAATAGCCTTAACATACCTTTTTCGTTGAATTCACGTGGCCTAACGACTTTTACTCACAGCCCATCTCGCTACTACAATAAGGCAGGACCATAATCAACACACAAGAATAGAAGATACCACGATAATCCGATAAAAGATATGTATTTCTGTTGCAAATTGTTATTTGTGGCTTATCAAAGCTAGAGTTGATGAAAGAAGGGTCTTACCTTGATCTTAAGTTTGTAATACACCTCAAAACCTTTAATTATGACCAAAACCTTGTTGTCCCAACACCAAAGTATGATATGCTACGAAATTGATAAAACAAACTATACCATGATGAGGAGCTCAACGCGTAGAACAACTTTCGCCAAGGACTTAAGTCGAGAAACTCTATAATTTGGTTGATCCTAAAAATGGGTTTCCTAAGTTTTCTGGTTCTTAACTCAAAAAAATGAAGAAAAAGTCGAAGAAGAAGATATATATAAAGTTCCACCGACCTAGGGCCCCTCCTCATATGCCTGCTTGCGCAGTCTTGTAAAAACGTAAATATCTCTTTATTCTGAAGTCGTATGAACAAATATTTTAATGCGTTGGAAACTAAACTCGTAGACCTTCGATTTGATAGGTCGGGGGGCCCATAACTCTTTATATATTGGGAGAAAACCTCCGAGACATATGACCCAAATTTCAGAGAAATCTTTAAAAAAGAACTTACGATAACTTTCGCCAACTTTTATTTTGCCACCTACCTAACTTCAAAACTTGATATACCACCCTTGAACACTTGAATTATGACATACCACATCATTCTTAATTTATTACTCACCCTCTTTGCCTTTCCATGAAGGTACGAGTTAATTTAGACGTTTTGAAAAGTCAGGGTGTTACATCCTTCCCCCCTTAGAAACATTTGTCCTCGAATGAAAAATTTGAGTCACGCGGTTAAGTCCTTAGGAGTTGCCAAAATTTAGGCAGAGTATCCTTTGTAAATGTTACTATCCATGAACCTGAAACGCAGAAATTCTAACCTAGGCGTCTCACAGGACGACATAAATATCTAAGCAATATAGCTCCACAATAACAGTGCGAGCAAAAATACAACGACAACAACCATAATAATAAGTAACAATATAAAAAAAATCAGATAGGTAATTTACCTCTCTGCCCTAATATAAACTGATATGCCATCAACAAGTGAGGATATTTGGACCTCATGCCATCCTCAGCTTCCCAAGTCACCTCTTCTCTATTCTTGTTTCTCCACAATACTTTAACCGAAGACACCTCTTTGGTCCTCAATTTACGAACCTGTCAATCTAATATGGCAACTGGAGTTTCCTTGTAGGACAACTCCTCTGTGATCTGAATATCTTCAACTGGGAAAACACAAGAAGGGTCTCCTACGCCCTTCCGTAACATCGATACATGAAAAACTGGATGACCAGATTCTAGCCCCGAAGGCAATTCTAACTCATAAGCCACTATTCCTACCCTCCAAAGGATCCGGTACGGTCCAATGAATCTTGGACTAAGCTTGCCTTTTTTTCCCAAATCTCATAACACCTTTCATAGGTGAGACTTTTAAGAATACCCAGTCATCGACACAAAACCTTAAGTCCCTTCGTCGCATATCTGAGTATGACTTCTGTCAGCTTTGAGCTGTTAGCAACCTCTCCTGAATGAGCTTAACCTGCTCCACTGTCTGTTGTACTAAGTCGGGTCCAATTAACCCTGACTCACCTACCTAAAACCATCCAATGAGGGATCTACATTTTTCGTCCATAAAAAGCCTCATAAGGTGCCATCCTAATGCTGGAATGATAACTATTATTGTATGCAAACTCAATAAGAGGCAAGTGGTCATCCTAACTTCCCTTGAAGTCTAGCACGCACACCCGTAACATATCCTCGAGTGTCAAAATTATGCGCTTAGCCCGACCATCTGTCTGAGGGTGAAAGGTTGTACTGAGATTAACCCGTGTCCCCAGTCCTTTCTGGAAGGACTTCCAAAAGTTAGCGGTAAATTATGCTACTCTATCAGAGATAATAGATATTGGGACACCGTGTAGCCTAACAATCTCTCTAATATAGAGCCCTGCATAGTCTTCGGCTGTAAAAGTTGCCCTGACTGGTAAGAAGTGGGCTGATTTTGTTAGTCTGTCAACAATTATCCAAATAGAGTCAAACTTACGACGCGATCGAGGTAACCTTGTAATAAAATCCATATTAATTGCTTCCTACTTTCACAAAGGAATGGCTATCTCCTGGACTAGCCCAGCAGGCTTTTGGTGCTCAACATTCACCTGTTGGCAGTTAGGACACTATGCCACAAACTCAGCAATGTCTTTCTTCATCCCGTGCCACCAATAGATCTCCTTAATATCATGGTACATCTTTGTCGAACTAGGGTGAATAGAATAACGGGAATGATGCGCCTCTTCCATAATCTGATGTCGAAGCCCTGCAATATCCGGAACACACAATCGACCACTATATATGAGGACTCTATCTCCTTCTATATCAAATGCTAAAGACTCTGATCCTGAGCCTTAGCTCTGAGCTGCTCTAAGCTAGGATCCTCCTGTTGACGTGCTTTTACCTCTACAACTAGGGATGATATGGTTGTGTCCTGAATTGTTACCCCACTATCGTCTGCCTCTAAAAATCTGACTCCAAGCTAGCAAACTGATGAAGCTCTCGCGCTAGCTTATGCGTCTCAACACCTAAATAGGATAAACTACCCATAGATCTTCGGCTGAGGTCATCGGCTACCACATTCGCCTTTCCTGGATGATATAAAATATCCACGTCGTAGTCTTTCAGTAACTCAAGCCATCGACACTGTCACAGATTTAACTCCTTCTGTCTAAAGATATATTGAAGGTTTTTATGATCTGTGAAGATGTCAACATGAACGCCATATAAATAGTGTTTCCAGATCTTTAACGCATGCACAACTGCAGCCAACTCAAAATCGTGGGCCGGATAGTTCTTCTCATGCTTCCTCAACTGCCTTGAAGCATATGCGATAACCTTACCATGTTGCATTAGAACACATCCCAACCCAACACAAGAAGCCTCACAGTACACCGCATAGCCTTCTGAACCCTGTGACGATTGTAGAACTGGTGTTGATGTCAACCTGTCCTTCAGCTCCTGGAAACTATGCTCGTAAGCCTCAGTCCACTGGAACTTAGTTGCTTTTTGAGTCAGCTTCGTTAAGGGTGCTGAAAGTGAAGAAAACCCCTCTACAAACCTTCTGTAGTACCCATCTAACCCTAAGAAACTACGAACCTCAGTCGGAGTCATGGGTCTGGGCCAAGTCTTTACTGCCTCAATCTTTTGTGTATCAACCGTAATGCCTACATCTGATATAATATGGCCTAAGAAAGCTACAGAGTCTAACCAGAACTCACACTTAGAAAATTTTGCATAAAGTTCTCGGTCTCGAAGAACCTGAAGGACTGCTCGCAGATGATTTGCATACTCAACTTTTGAACGTGAATACACCAAAATATCATCAATAAATACAATCACAAATAAGTCTAGATATGGCCTGAATATACTATCATCAGGTCCATGAAAACTGCTAGGGCATTAGTTAATCCAAAAGACATTACCAAGAACTCAAAGTGTCCATATATGGTTCTAAAAGCTGTCTTTGGAACGTCTTTCTCCCGAACTCGTATCTGGTGGTACCCTGATCTTAAATCAATCTTTGAGAAGCACTCAGCACCTTGTAATTGATCAAACAAGTCATCGATCCTCGGAAGGGGATACTTATTCTTTATAGTCGCCTTATTCACCTGTCGGTAATCGATACACATTCTCAGTGAGCCATCTTTCTTCCTCACGAACAAGCTGATAAATACAACCCTTAGTAATCATCCTCCTCGCCTTAAGATAGGAAATAAACCTACCTTTCGGCGTTGCTGTATAGCCTTTCCATTCCCGAACTGCGTCTCCTGGAAAGTGGAATCTAGCAATCTTTGTCCGGCACTCACCATTAGCATAACAAGACGCTAACCAGTCCATACCCATAATGACGTCAAAATCGACCATCTCTAACTCTACCAGGTCTACAGAGGTCTGACTGTCGATAATTTCTACTGTGCAACCTCGATAGACTCTCCTGGCAATAATAGACTCACCCACTGGTGTAGATACAATAAAGGGTCGATCTAATGAATCTGCTACTATATATAACTTCCCCGCAATAAATGAAGTAACATAAGACAGAGTAGATCCAGGATCTATCAAAGCATAAACACAATGGAAGCAAACAATTAATGCACCTGTCACAACATCTGGTGATGACTCTGAGTCCTGTTGGCCGGCTAGTGAATATGTACGGTTCTGGCCACGACCAGAACTAGATGCTCCCTCTTTGCCTCCGCCTCTGCATCTACCTACTGAAGTCTGGGGTCCACGCCCTGTAGACTGTGCTGATGAGGAGGAACCTACTACTGACCCGGTCGACTGACCTATACCACCCTGACCTATGGTCGGGTAGTTCCTCCACCCATGCCCTTCCTGTCCACAAGAATAACAACTTGTGGAACCCTGCCTGCACCTCCCGAAATGCATCCTACCGCAAGTAGTGCAACGCGACGGGGCTGATTGGGTCGTCGAGGCCACCATGATCTCTATACCAAAACTGAAAGCAGGTATATATCAAGACAATCTATCAAACAGCTAACAAGCTTCAGCAAACCAACAAACTAGGCCATCATGGCCATAAAAGTAGCTATACACCCCACACACTAGTCTGCAAGCCTTTAAGAGTAGTAAATATTGGAGGGACAGGTCCCCAGCCTACCCATAAAAATATATACAACAAAAGCTAACAAACCTCCCAACTCTGGCAGCTCTGGAGGAAAGGGGCTAGCCAACCGGATAGAAGTCAATCCTGCTGCTGAGGAGGTCTACTAGGTCGTCTGTCGGGACCTGCAGGTATGAATGCAGTACCCCCAGGCAATGGGGCATCAGTACGAAATAATATACTGAGTATGAAAGGCAATAAACTATGAGCAGGTATCCTAATATACTGGAGTAATCCAATAAATAAATTAAGGATAAGATAAGTGTACTGACCTGCTCCTAAATCTAAACATATAAAAAATAATAAAACAACAACCTAACAAAGCCCCCATAAGCTCGACAGGTACAAACAGCACACAAGACCACCTACCCAGGGCCCCATAAGCCCAGAAGGTGCCAATCAGTCTATATACCCCTATCAGTAGTCCCTTAGCCCCGTAGGCAGTCACATAGTCCTCTTAGGTAATAATATAGCCCTGTAGGCAGCACATATCTCTCTTAGGCATCAATATAGCTTATAGATAACTCATAGACCTCTTAGGCAACTACATGGCCCTGTAGGCAGCACATAGCCTTCTTAGGCGTCAATATAGCCCCGTAGGCACCTTATAGCCCTTCTAGGCATCAATATAGCCCTGTAGGCAGAACATAGCCCTTCTGGGAATAGATCACATTCCTGTAGCTAACCACAATAGCACCAATGGCAACAATAACAATCCAATAGGCTAAAAGCGAGAAATTTAGCTATAAGCAACCTATACGAATAGCCTCTAAGTCGTGTCCAACATAGGGACGCTACTAACTGAATAAGAATCCCGACAAGGGAGGATTATATCCACTCGAGGAGCCAACAATCAACAATAATGGCTATAAGTATAACAACGATAACAACCCAATTACATTTCTCCTAAGCTTTAAGGAAACATGTCGTGAGAAGGGAATAGCCTTAACATACCTTTTTCGCTGAATTCACGTGGCCTAACGACTTTTACTCACATCCTTCCTTGCTGCTACAACAAGGCAGGACCATAATCAACACACAAGAATAGAAGATACCACGATAATCTGATAAAAGATATGTATTTCCGTCGCAAATTACTATTTGCAGCTTATCAAAGTTAGAGTTGATGAAAGAAGGGTCTTACCTTGATCTTAAGTTCGTAATACACCTCAAAACCTTTAATTATGTCCAAAACTTTGCTGTCCCAACACCAAAGTATGATATGCTACGAAATTGATAAAACAAATTATACCATGATGACGAGCTCAACGCGTAGAACAACTTTCGTCAAGGACTTAAGTCGAGAAAATCTATAATTTGGTTGATCCTAGAAATGGGTTTCCTAAGTTTTATGGTTCTTAACTCAAAAAAATGAAGAAAAAGTCGAAGAAGAAGATATATATAAAGTTCCACCGACCTAGGGCCCCACCTCACGTGCCTGCTTATGCAGTCTCACAAACACCTAAATATCTCTCTATTTTGAAGTTGTATGAACAAACGGTTTAATGCGTTGGAAACTAGACTTTTAGACCTTCCATTTGCTAGGTCGGGGGCTCCATAACTCTTTATAGATTGGGAGAAAACCTCCGAGACACATGACCCAAATTTCAGAGAAATCTTTAAAAAGGAACTTACGATAACTTTTGCCAACTATTATTTTTCCACCTACCTAACTTCAAAACATGAGATAAAACCCTTGAACACTTAAATTATGACATACCACATCATTCTTAATTTATTACTCACCCTCTTTGCCTTTCCACGAAGGTACGAGTTAATTTAGACGTTCCAAAAAGTCAGGGTGTTATAGGAACGTGACACCCGGTCGAATATATGTGTCGGAACGTGACACTCTATCCAGTCATTACAACCACAGTCACAATCACACCCGTAATGACCAATGCACATAGTCACACAGTCAAGTAACACTTTCATGACATGTAATTGTTCATACTAAATCATTTCATTAGATTCGATTCATGTTTCCCTATTCACATACATGCGTGCATACAATAGAGCTATTAACATGTATATATAACACAACGGGAAGTCAAACCATCACCTACCTCGAAACCAAGCCTGAACACTCCTAAGACACTTGAGCCTTCCCTTTCCGGAGTCTTTCAGCTTGTTCTTGGTCTAAAACAAGTAATTAATGCAAGGATCAATAAATAAGGCCTAATTTACTCGGATTATAACAAAATATCAACCCAAGGCCAAACCCATGATCCTAATGCCCAACTAGGGCTTTTCCCACCATTAACTTCAGGCCAAAACCCTCCCCCAATGATAATTAACAAGGATTCTAAGTTCTAAGAATCGAAATACGGATTAGGGAAGTAATTAACTTAACTTTGGAGCGAGAATTAGTGGAAAATTGATGAGAAAATTCCCTAGGTCGTCCCTTAGCTCTTAACAATGAGTTTTTGTAGAAAATAACATTTTTGGGGTTTTTCCCCGGTTTAAGTCGTGACTGGCCCACCACAGCGGGTCCCTTCCCACCACAGCGGCTCCACCCTGGCGGAATTAATCCCACCCCCGCAGCTTACACGGAGACAGAAACTCGGAATTTGAGTTCCAAGCTCCCATTTCGCAACACACTTTAAAACCTTGACGTTCTAAAACTACCCTATCACGCCAAGATTAGTTTCGGGAGTTCTACTCACCCGAATTCGATTTCGTAAAGCAGTACAGGCTCCTTAACGTCTTGGATATCCACTCACTTGATCAAAACCATAATTAAATCCCCCATACATTATCAGATTGCCCTAGACCTCACTGACTCAGATTTCGTCCAAGTCTGGCCTAGGCGGGAAATCTCCAAGTTACTACTCAGAAGTTTTATGGCCCAAATTCCTACCCCATTGGTTTTTCCATAACGACGGAAATAGGTCGTTACAATATCATTCAACTAACTAGTTTTAATCAATCAAAACATTAAAGTATTTAGAAATTCCTTTAAGACTCGTCTAGAGTTCCTCTTCTCCAACAAGAAGCCTAAATCCTTCAAGTCAAAAATCCAAGATACAAAGAAAATCCTTCCACCCAAGGTTTTTCCAAGTTCTTCCACTCTAATAACCTCATCAAAGAGTTTCTTCTCTCAAGATCAAGCCCCAAGATTTCAATTTCAAGATAAATCAAGTTTCCACCAAAGTTTCTATTCCAAAATCATCATAATCAGGTATGTAAGGTCATCATAGTGTTGGACTAGTCGTCCTCACGCCCTACACCTACTTCCAAATTAGTACAAGAGTAATCTAGGGTTCTATCCTTAAAATTTCAGTATTCTTGAGATGAGTTGATATTTAGTTCTGAATACTTGAGTTATTGATTATTGAATTCCTATTTCTAATCATTGAATTGTCGTACATTGTGTATTGTGATTATTGAGTTGATTGTTCATGACTATTTTTCAACATGAACCCTATTTTTGAGTATTTAGTGAATCTTTATTGAGAATCTTTTAAACAAAACATTATTGTTTAAACTAGTTTTGAGGAAGTAAAGAGTAGTTTGAGAAAGAGTATAAGGGAACTAAGTATTTTCTAAATGTTTCATTTTTACATGAAGAAAAAAAGTAGACTTTTTTTGAGAAAAGTTAAAAGAGTTTTAGAAAGATTAAGTACAGAGAAGTTACCTCTTAAAGAGGCCCCTTTTGAGTAATTATATCAACCCATAATGTATTTTTACATTGAGCAAAGAGAAACCATGTTTTCTAAATGAGCAATGAGTTTCAGAGATATTTTAGAGCAGTTACCTCTTTTAAGAGGATAGTTTGAGCAATTATCTCAAACCAGAGAAAGAGTATATTTTTATACATTTGAGAAAAAGTATATATTATTGGGATTAGTATTGAGCACCGATATGGGGGAGAGTTCAGACAACTCACAGCCTTCATAAACCATATCTTGCCAACATGGGTACATGATCATACTTTTTAGATGAATCCTTATTGTCTTTGGGCAGAGCTTAGTTGATTCACTTAGTTGAGGTGTCCTATATCCCGGCATGATATAGGAAAGTTCTGGCAGCTTGAACAAGATGATGTATCATCACGTAGCTTATAGTGATGGTTGTCGGTTAGAGAATCTCCCAAATAGAGTAAAAAGTGTATTTTCATTATATCACTTATTATGTTGAGTTTAAGAGATGAGTAAGTATTTTTGTAAAGTTTAAATGATTTCATTCCTTTAATTCTATACATTCAGTTGAGTTTATGTTATATCTATTGCAATCCTTTCATTCAGTTATTTCACTTCGGCTATATTACATATTCGTACATTCAATGTACTAATGTCATTCGACCTGCATATTTTTATGACACAGATACAGGTGTTTAGGATCATCAACAGACACGCTTCGTTGAGATCACTCTACACTCCAGTTAGCTTTTGGTGGGCCTCCTTGCATTTTGGAGGACTTCACATTTACTTTCTAGTTAGTAGTTTTGAGATGTCGTGGGTCTTGTCCCGACATCCTTCTTTAATAATAGAGGCTTCATAGGTTGATAGAGTTAAGGAGTCCTTCTGTATTTACTTTTTCTTGAGATGTTTTTGCAGACTATTATACTTATGTTTACTGAGTATTTTATGAATAGTTTGGGTTGAGTTTTTACTTTGAGTTTAAATGTTCAAAATTCTATTTTTAAGCCTTTTATCGCTTGAGTAAGTCTTCCGCTAAGTAGTCGGTCAAGAGTTCACTTGGGGGACCAGCAATGGTTCTCGAGTGCCGACCACGTCTAGGGTGTAGGCTCGGTGCATGAAAAACTTGGTATCAGAGCATAGAGTTCAAGTGTTCTAGGGTGTCTATGAAGTTGTGTCAGTAGAATCTTATTTATGGTTGTGAGGGCCCCACTTCTATAAATGAGGGACTACAGACATTTAAGAAAACTTTTCCTTCTTTCATACTCTAAATCGGGCAATAAAACTGTGTCATAAGAAACTTATTCAAACTCGTGCGTTTCTCATATCTATTTGACTACCCCTCATACCAGATCCTTATCGATGAGTTACTCTCAGCAAAAGTCCTGAGAAAGTCATAAGACTGCAAGGGAATAAGAGAAGCCTGTGAGTGAGCTTAAGTATTTAGATTTGAAAGAATGCACTCTTATTGATATGAATTGTGCGTTCGAGCTAAAAGAGATATGTACTCCCAGACTCTTTCTCTAAACCTTGTGTCAGTTGAGACCCTTATGAGGAAGTATATTCTAGAGCTTGGGTAGTATTTTCACCTGAAAAGATAGTATGAGTTACGATGTTATAAGAAGTAGTATTAAAAAGTGCCCAGAGTTAGAAGAATGCATGTAGAGCTATAGTAATCTAAGAAAGAAAGATAGTGATTAGGCAAATTATGTTGTTGCAGTCATGTACCCAGTAAGTTATTAATGAGGAGTTTTTCCTTATGGGTATACTAAGAAGTGATGAATTTGTGTAGATTTCATGATAGAAGGTAGATTAATAGTTACTAGTCAGGATGAGTTAGAGTATACTTTAACCAGAAAGGAGTTTATGTCGATGTAACATTGTGTTAATGAAAACCAAGTATATATGTTGAATAAAAAGGCAGAGTAGTCATAAGGTGATAGATCTATCTAGGCTTATGATTTTAAGGGAGAACCCCATGATATTCAGAGGATTATAGAACTAATTAAGAACCGATGTATAGTGAATGGGTAAATAGTACTCAAGTTGTGAAATAGAATGTGACGGTAAACTGTAAGTATGTAGACTGAGAGATAAAGATTGACTACTTGACATGAGGTCTTAGTGGGTGAGTATTTCTTAATTTTATCTAGTAGTTGTAAGTTAGTATAGTAAGCGAGCAATTATATTGATATTTGTGTTTAGTAATAGACACTAAGCTTGAATTTGAGATGAGTGTCGTGATTAAAAGGATGGCAACACGAAGGTGATGATGTTAGTTCGAGATCTGATCTAGTAAGTTTGACATAAATTAGGTGAGAAATTAATGTGTTACTTTTGATAAGTGTGAGTGGTAAAAGTGTGGTATTATGACTCTTAGATAAGAGCAAGGGAGTGTGGCTAAGTCATTAGATTATCAAGAGCATTGATAGGTGAACCTGAGATCGTATGTAGTCAAACGAGGTTCCAATTAAGTTAATGATTTTTCATGTGTGCCTATATAGTATATTTGAGTTGTCAATGTGGAGTATGCTGATGTAAGCATTATTTATTATCCTCAAGAGTTTGGTAGAAAGGATCATATATAGCGAAGGATGAACCTTTTAAATGTAGTTCAAGTTTCCTCCAGTTATCTTGATATGAACTTAGAAGGACAGTATTAGTGGGATAAAAAGGAGAAGTCAGACTATTAAGAGTTAGATTAGGAGGCTTTATAAGCCAATGAGAAGAGGTTAAGAGCAGCATATTAGAAAGAGGTCTTAGAAGGAATCTTAATGCCTGCATATGGAGAGTTCAGTAGCCATGAGATAAGCTTTTCCCGAATATTAGAGTAAAGCAAATGTAGACCAGTATAGAGATGATGGAATTGATCCATAGCTTTAAAGTGTCAGCTTCAAACCTAAGGGGGAGATGATAAGATGAGAAACCAAGTCAAGTGTGGAGAATCAGATAGTGATATGTTCAAAAAGAGTTTAGAGATATATCGATCCATTCATTCTCTAGTGTATTCCTTAAAGTCAGTCGTTACAACATCATGTTGATATCTCTAATATCAGAATTGTATTCATGACTTATGCTCATACACATTAGACAGATTCACATCTATGCTCAGTTCCCAAAGTGAGGGGCAAATATTTTAGCCCATTGATCTTAATCTTACTCCATAAAGTTATGGATATCAGCCTCATGATACGAACCTATTCATATAGGCACTCATGTCTCATAGTATGCTTAGTCTCGCAAATTCATGATTTACTCTCAATGGCTAGCAACATAATGATATGTCATGCATATCCTTATATCAGAATTCTCGAATGAATCGTGCTTATGATCTTTAGCCCTAAAGCTCTTTCACTGATCCTTTTAGTTAAAGAGTGATGTTGATGATAGTAGTTGGGTGATGATAGAAGAAGAATGGTGATGTTTCTTATGTTGGTAGCAATATAAGGTTATAAAAGGGGAGGAAGGATGAATGAAGTCTTACTATGAGAAATAGTTAAATGAGAGCAATTAGTCGGTTCATGTTAGTAATGCGTGAATTTCAGTTGGTAGAGATGATGAGAGAATGAGAAATTCTTAGAAGGATTGGTTAGTAGAAGTTAATGGAGTGGTTATAGTACTAGGCTTGAATGTTGTGTTGTTAACATGTAGACAAATCCATGATGCATTAGGTGTTTCTTGATATGGGTTCAAGGTTGGTTGAATGCGGTTATAAGGAGAAGTATTCTTGGGATGAGATTCCCTATAGAGGTATAAAACCTGAATCTTGTGGTCTAGATTAGTATAACCATCTCATGTTTAGCATCTTGCGATTTAGAGATTAGGCTTGAACCCAGTAAGAGCAGACAATTTAACTTAGACCTTGGTAAGAGTAGTCATAAACCCTTGAAGGAGTTATGAGTTGCAGCTATGAGGTATGATATTCATAATGGAGGGCATGGTTTAGAGGTGTTGTTAGGCTTGAAAGTTAGCAGTTGTATTGCTTAAGGAATAATAGTCCTATTCTTACTTCATGCCCAAATTTCCTTTGTTTCATGTAAGATAACTTCAGATAGAGCGTGACTATTTTCAGAACAATATCGTTCTTCACTTATGTGCTATAGATAGCTCCAAACTCTTAGTATGAATCAGTTCCGCCTATGTTAGTAAGCAAGTTCAGAAATCAGAAAGATAGTATGAGTAACTCCTTTCCTTTCCTTTCTCATTCCAGCCGTCATTCGAGGACGAATGATCCCAAGGGGAAGATATTGTAACACCCCAAAAATTTCTAAGCTAAGATCCGAATAATTTTATAACACCTCACAACTTTACTCTTAAAAATTTGAATCATCTGTGTCACACCTCGGACTTCGAAAAGGACTAAAGAGAGGTAATGAGCAAGCCCACGAATTCAAAATGGACCATGGACCATGGACCCTTCACGGAACCCTAGACGGTCCATTTAGGGGTCCACGACCCATTTAGGGCATGGTGGACGACCGTCAAAGGCTGTCAAGGTGGGAGTCACCTAGACGGCCCGTGGTGACTTGTACGGTCCGTTTAGGAGTCCGTACAAAGCACCCACCAATTTTTAAGTTTTGGGTCAACTTCAAACGATCATATCTCTCAGGTCATAATGAATTAGGTGTCCCATGACCTATCAAATTAGAGGTCTTTGAGTCCTCTTTCCAACGTCACCAAGTTTGCCTCAGCTCAAGCTTGGGTAAAAGGTTATGCCCGTTTTAGTGAAGCACTGTCGGGCAGGTGAAGATTCATGACCGGCTAGACGGCCCGTGAGGCCTTAAACGGTCCGTGAAACCGACCGTTTTGGGCACCTCATCAGTTTTAAAGTTGGGGTCATTTTGGTCTTTCCGCTATGTCGTTTTAACCCTATTCTAAGTCGTTTATGAGTGTTTTAATAGAGGACATCATTCAACTAACTTGTTTTCATAAATCAATACATTAAAGTATTTATAAATTCCTTTAAGAGTCACCTAGGGTTCCTCTTCTCCAACAACCACCCTAAAACCTTCAAGTAAAAAATTCAAGATACAAAGAAAATCCTTCCACCCAAGGTTTTCTCAAGTTCTTCTACTCTAAGAACTTCATAAAAGAGTTTCTTCTCTCAAGATCAAGCCCCAAGATTTAAATTTCAAAATAAATCAAGTCTCCAACAAAGTTTCCATTCGAAAATCTTCATAATCAGGTATGTAAGGTCATCATAGTGTTGGACTAGTTCATCCTCACGCCCTACATCTACTTTTAAATTAGTCAAAGAGTAATCTAGAGAGTTGATTTTGAGTTCTGAATTCTTGAGTTGTTGATTATTGAATTCATATTTCTAATCATTGAATTGTCGTACATTGTGTATTGTGATTATTGAGTTGATTGTTCATGACTATTTTTCAGCATGAACCCTATTTTTGAGTATTCAGTGAATCTTTATTGAGAATATGTTAAACAAAACATTATTGTTTACACTGAGTTTTGAGGAAGTCAAGAGCAGTTTGAGAAAGACTATAAGGGAACTAAGTATTTCCCAAAGGTTTCATTTTTACATGAAGAAAAAGAGTAGACTTTTTTTGAGAAAGTTAAAAGAGTTTTCAAGAAGATTAAGTACAGAGCAGTTACCTCTTTACTCAATGTAAAAATACCTTATTTTCTAAATGAGCAATGAGTTTCAGAGATATTTCAGAGTAATTATCTCTTTTAAGAGGATAGTTTAAGTAATTATCTCAAACCAGAGAAAGAGTATGTTTTTATACATTTGAGCAAGAGTATATATTATTGGGAGTAGTATTGAGCACGGATATGGGGGAGAGTTCAGACAACTCACAGCCCTCATAAACTATGTCTTGCCAACATGGGTACAAGATCATACTTTTTAGATGAATCCTTAATGCCTTCGGGCAGAACTTAGTGATCCACTTAGTTGAGGTGTCCTATATCCCGTCACGATATAGGAAAGTTCCGGTAGTGTGGACAAGACGTTGTATCATTACATAGCTCATATGATGGTTGTCGGTTAGAGAATCTACCAAATAGAGTTAAAAGTGTATTTTCATTTTATCACTTATTATGTTGAGTATCAGAGATGAGTAAGTATTTTTGTAAAGTTTAAATGATTTCATTCCTTTAATTCTTTACATTCAGTTGAGTTTATGTTATATCTATTGCAGTCCTTTCATTCAGTTATTTCGCTTCGACTATATTACATTCTCGTACATTCAATGTACTGATGTCATTCGACCTGCATCTTTTTATCATGCAGATACAAGTGTTTAGGATCATCAACAGGAACTTCGTTGAGATCACTCTACACTCCAGTTAGCTTTTGGTGAGCCTTCTTGCATTTCAGAGGACTTCACATTTACTTTCTAGTTAGTAGTTTTGAGATGTTGTGGGTCTTGTCCTGACATCCTTCTTTAATAGTAGAGGCTTCATAGATTGATAGAGTTGAGGAGGCTTTCATTATTTACTTTTCCTTGAGATATTTTTTCAAACGATTATACTTATGTTACTGAGTATTTTACAGATAGTTTGAGTTGAGTTTTTTCTTTGAGTTTAAATGTTCAAAAATTCTATTTTAAGCCTTTTATCACCTAAGTAAGTCTTCCGCTAAGTAGTCAGCCAGGCCAAGGGTTCGCTTGGGGACCAGCAATAGTTCTCGAGTGTCGGCCACGTCCACGGTGTAGGCTGGGGGCGTGAAAAACTACTATTCATCTACCTATTGGCTCCCAAATACCCTTTTCGTCGACCTATTGGCTCCCAAATACCCCTGTAATCCACATTTGGGTCCGATATTGACCACTTTTATAACAGCTTATAATTTAAAAAAATTAATTAATTTTTTTAATATGTGGTGACCATCTATTGATTATAATTTAATTACTTAAATTATGTGAATTTTTTGAATACACTCATATATCACCATAAAAAATCATGAGTGTTTTGGTGATATTTATGGTGATACATGTGTGTATTTGGGTAGTATTTTTTGAGATTTTAGGTTAATATATTAGGGAAGAAGGTTCGAAGATGAAGTGAAATGTTGGGAATGAAGGGTGTATTTATTTTAATCAGTGGAGTAAATGTAATTGGGGGCGGGTGTAGTGAATAAGGGTCAGGTGTAACTAGTAATGAGTGAGTTTGTAAATTAATTTAAGTAATTAAATTGTAACCAATAGATGGTCGTCACGCATTTTAAAAATTATTTAAATGATATTCCGTTATAAAAGTGGTCAATATTGGACTCAAATGTGGATGGCAGGGGTATTTGGGAGTCAGTAGGTGGATGACAGGGCTATTTGGGACCCAATATGTGGATGAATGGGGTATTTTAGGCCCTTTTTCCGGGGGGGAAATCATAGTATATCACCCTATTATATAAGCCACTAGTCTTGGGCACGTGCGTTGCACGTGTGTCCCATGCTAAATTGTGTGGAGTTGTTATAACGATATATATATATATATATTATACTACCTTAAAAGCATGAACTCCTAAACTGAATGTTGAATTACTATAATACCCCCAATTAAAAATACTAAATTTATTTTATTTATTAATTTAATTATTTATATTATATTAAATGTAGATACCCTTTCATATTAAAGGGTTGTGATTTTCTCAAAGAGATGTGACTTTTCCAAAGGGTTGCGACTTTTTTGACGGTTTTTGACATTTTCGATGAGTTGTGACTTTTTCGAAGGGTTGTGTCTTTTCCAATGAGTTGTGACTTTTGCAAAAGGTTGTGATTTTTCCTATGAGCAGTGTCTTTTTCGAAAGGTTGTAACTTTTCTGATAAGGAACAATTAACACCTATTAATACTACTATTTGTTAGCTATAAATAGAGGGTTTCCTTTCACTTTTAAACTACGAATTTTAAATGTTTTTTACTCTTCTTCTTCTTAAAAAACCTCAGGGTTATTTGCAACAGTTGATTAAGTTCAAAATTCAACGAAATTCGAGGCACCACATAAGAAAGAGTTGGTGAACAAATTGTATCAAATCATTCATATATTCACACTCGTATTTCTTCTTACGATTTCCATGAGTTAACAGTGACGAAATGTTGTGGAACAGACAATAATAATAAACAAATATGAATAAAGTCACATGATTTGGGTAAGATATTTCTTCTTTAGTTTTTTATTTTTTATTTTTTTACCCTCAAATGAAGGAGTTTCTTTCTGATTTTGCTAAAACAACGGGCATCAACGTAGTCCATTGAATCATTAGTTTTGATGTTAAATCCACTATTTCAAAAATAGATTTCCACTTTTACTTATAATATGATAATATAGACATGATAATAATTATTTTTAATAGATATGTAAGTAAAAATGAACAAGGAAAGTAAAGTGTTGGTGACAAGAGATTTTAATCAAATGGAACTCTATAGTGAATATAGCATGAACATATATTTTCGTATTCCTTCTTCATTGGCTATGTATCGTTCCATATATTTTTTTCCCTATTATTTTGTGTTCATTTTAATTTGAGAAAATTTTATGTCACAAGATACACTTCTTGTTAGCTATATAAAAATATATAAGAAAATAGTAATTGATCATAAAATAATCTTAAATCAAATTAAATATTCTATAAACAATACTTTAAATTTTATTCATATATTAATTTTTATTATTGAAAAAAGTTAATATTTTATATCACGATACAACTTCTATAAGATACTAGATACTTTTATTAGACAACAACTATATGATATGTATGTGGCCGGAAAAAGGAGAAGACTACAATTCTACAAAGATAAGGTAGAAACTTAAAGAAATGAAATATTTTTTACCGAAGGTGATGTTGTTCATATATTAAAATTAAATTATGCTACTGAAATATATATGTATATCTAAAACAAAGAATTGGTCAAGCTAAATATTTGACATACACTCAAACCTCAATTTAACCATCATTCGTTATAACAATAAAGTAATTTTTTTTTTGTAGAATGACCTCTCTATGATAGTCTTACTCAAATATTAATTGGTAAAAGATAGATTACGTATAAAGATAAAATATTGAAATATTTATGGTAATCCTTATTAGTGTCATGCACATACTAAATTGAATCATGAATATTTAAGAGAAAAAATATACTTAAATGGTGTCCATCATTTATGTTCATAACCTCAAGAGGAAAGACTATTGGTGACATTTTTTGTATTGATATTTTTATTAAAAATTTGTTGGTTAGATTTGTTTACAAAATTGAGTGAAGTGAATAATAACACTACTGAAGAAATGTCACTTTCTCCCCATATTTAAACTTTGAATGTATTTTGAAATGTTTCAATAATATCTGGTCATTTTGATCTCAAAATACAAGTAACTCTATAACAATATGTATTAATCATTTAAAAGCACTTGTCCTATGTTCTTTAAATTATAATTATTTACTAAAAAGCTTTAATTTAGTAATATTAATTCTATTTTACAACATCGTATACTATATATATGATACACACGTGCAACGCACGTGCCGTGAAACTAGTATAT
>JAJONR010002624.1:0-68996 GCA_029582245.1 Solanum etuberosum | reverse complement strand
TTCATGCCCATAATTCTGCATGAACCCTATGAGTCGAGCAGTCTTGAGATGAGAGGTATCATTGAGTCCTTGAGTTGAGTAGTTCATGCCCATAATTCCGCATGAACCCTCCGAGTCGAGCATTCTTGAAATGAGTAGTATCATTGCAGTTCTTGAGTTCCAAGTATTGAGTTCTATCTATGGTTATTGAAAACCTTGAATTGAGTTGTTCACGTCCATAATTCGGCATGAACTCTATTTTAAAAAGTCTTTTACAAATTGCTTTAAAACTTATTTTAAAGACTTGAGCATTGAGTTGAGTAAATAGTAAAGAGTGAAGTTCATTTCTTCAAAAGAGTATATGGGGACTATGTATTCCCAAGGAGTAAATGTTTTCACATTTAATCAAGAAAGAAAACACCGATTTTCAAAAGAGCCTTTGAGCTAATTTTCAGTAAAGAGTAAATGTTTTCACATTTAATCAAGAGAGGAAACACTAATTTCCAAGAGAGCCTTTGGGCTAGTTTTAAGCTTTTGTATGCTTGAGTTAGTCTTCCGCTTGTAGTCAGCCATGATGAGGGTTCGCTTGGGGACCAGCAATGGTTCTCGAGTGCCGGCCACGTCCAGGGTGTAGGCTCGGGTCGTGACAGTTTCACTAATGTAGGGTGTGCCACTTCTTCTCTTCCCACTCGTGGCTAGTTGATCTATTAAGAATTTGAAGACTCGGGGAGTTCTCATGTTTCGAGGACCGTGTCTCATTTACTTTAGATTATGATGGTTTTGAGTTTCAGACATTGTAGGTGGTATACGGGTTACGTCTTAACCACTTCTTGATGTATAAGAATGGGTTGTCAAGACTATGTTAGACTTTTGTTGTTAGGTCAAATGCTTTACTTTGATATGAACTCTCTAATTGATATTATATTGTGTATATGTTTGTCCTGTAGCTTGTGTAGGGCCTCTCAAGGTTTTATACGCCATTTCATGTCATGAAAAACTTGGTATTCAAATCATAAGGTTTTAGAAAAAGGTCCTAGGATGTCTAACAAATTGTGTTTAGTAGAGTCTTGTTCATGAGTGTGAAGTGTGCCACATTTATGAATAGGAGGCAACAAAGCATTTAGGAAAATTCACTTCTTTCATTACTCTAAAGTCATGGCATAGAGTGTATCTATATAAAGGCCCTTCTCCTAAATTGTGTTCGATCCTTTTCATGATATGGCTCCTCTAAGAGCTTAAGTGAGAAGAAATGCGGGTGAGAATATTCAGCCCATGGTTCCTTAAGTTCTGATTGATCCTTTGGTCAAGCAAGTGACTCATGCTAAATTTCGAGCAACTTTTAATGTTTTGTCTCAAGCTATCCTGCCCCAAGAAAATAGGGAAACTAATGCTCCCGTAAACCCAAATGTGGGTACGGAGGCAACAAAGATAAGGGACTTCACTAGGATAAATCCTCCAGAGTTCCATGGTTCCAAGTTGGATGAGGATCCTCAAGAATTTATTGATGAGTTGCATAAGATAATGGGAATTATGGGATTGTCTAAGGTTGAAAAGGCAGAGTTGGCCGCTTGTCAACTCAAGGGTATTGCTCAAGTTTTGTTCAACCAATGGAAGGAAGAGAGGACAGTTGATGTGGGTCCTCTTGATTAAGAGAAATTTAAGAGAGATTTTCTTTATCACCTTTTCCTCTTGAGATGAGAAAATTTAAAGTGTTTGAGTTCATCAATCATTGACAATGGAATATGAGTGTGAATCAGTATGCTTTGAAGTTCACTCAATTGACTAAGTATGCTCCAACTATAGTTGCCGACTATAAGGCAAGAATGAGTAAATTTGTGTCGGGTGTGTCCGATATGGTGGTTAAGGAGTGTTGTACTGCCATGTTAATTAAGGATATGGATGTCTCTCATTTGATGATACATGCCCAACAAATTGATAAGAAAAAGCTCAAGGAAAGGCCAAAAGAGTCCAAGATGTCAAGGATTGGTAATGGTGACTTTTCTTATTCTTGGTCAGGTGGACAAGGTCGTGCTAGATTCCTGCAAAAGTTTTCCGATTAAGAATCTTATAAGTTCAACAAGGATATGGTGTCTAACCTTAAACCTCAAGGAGGTGTTGGTAATGGATATTCGATATCTACTTGCACTATGTGTGGCAAGATATATGATGGAAAATGTTTTGTCGGTACAGACGACTTTCTTAATTATGGAAAGAGTGGTCATCAGATTAGATTTCAATTTCTTGCTATGAAGAAAAGGGAAGGTAGGCAAGCTCAACCTAGATGTGCCGGTTCGGGTGCTCCTAATCAAAACAAATTTTATACTCTTCAGACTGGACATGATCATGATTGATCCCTAAATGTTGTGACTGGTATGTTGAAAGTCTTTCATCTTGATATTTATGCTTTACTTGATACAGGTGCTACCTTATTGTTGTTACTCCTTACGTGGACATGAGATTTGTTGTTGTCCTTTTCATGTCTCTACCTCCGTTTGTGATTCTATTGTGGTTAAGAAAGTTTATAGAAATTTTCATATTTCCGTTTCTCATATAGTCACTCATGTTGATTTTGTACAACTTGATATGTTAGATTTTATGTTATACTTGGGATGGATTGGCTTCATGCATTTTATGTGTCCATATATTGTAAGACCCAATTTGTCACATTCAAGGTTCCAAATGAACCTATCATGTCATGGGAAGAGGCAAATTATGTTCTTAAGGGTCAGTTTATATCTTTCCTAAAGGCTAGGAAGATGATCTCTGTGGGTTGTATTTATCATCTTGTTCGGGTTAGGCATAAAGATTCTGAACCCTACTCTTGAGTCAATTCCAATTGTAAGTGAGTTCCAGACCTGTTTCCTAATGATCTTCCTGGTATCCCTCCTGAGAGGGAAATAGACTTCGGTATTCACCTTCTCCTAGATACGTAGCCTATCTCTATTCCTCCGTCTCATAGGGCCCTCACAAAACTTAAGGAGTTAAAGAATCAGTTAAAATATTTGTTAGATAAGAGTTTTATTAGACCGAGCATCTCTCTATGGGGTGCTCCGATGTTGTTTGTTCGAAAGAAGGATGGTTCCCTTCGAATGTGCATTGACTATGAGCAATTGAATAAGGTTATAAGTAAGAATAAGTATCCTATTCCAAGGATAGATTATTTGTTCGATCAACTCCAAGGAGTGAGTTACTTCTCCAAGGTTGACCTCTGTTTGGGTTATCACCAATTGAGGGTAAAGGAGAGTGACATTTCGAAGATGGCTTTTGAAACACAGTTTGGTCAATATGAGTTCTTGGTGATGTATTTTGGCTTGACTAATGCACTGGCGGTGTTTATGGATTTGATGAATTGGGTCTTTATTAAATATATTGACATGTTTGTGATTTTATATATCAATGATATTTTAATTTACTCCCAGAGTGAGGATGAGCATGTTGAACATCTGAGGATTGTGTTGCAGATTCTCAAGGATCATGAGTTGTATGCCAAATTTAGAAAATGTGAATTTTGGTTGAGGTTTGTTGCTTTCCTTGAAAAAATTGTCTTTGGTGAAGGTATTCAAGTTTATCCTAAGAAGATAGTGGCGGTAAACAATTCTCCTAGACCTTTGTCCACTTAAGACATACAAAGTTTCTTGGATTTGTCCGGTTACTATAGAAGGTTCATTGAAGGATTTTCCTCTATTGTTTTGCCTTTGATGACATTGACTAAAAAGAAGGTGAAATTTCTGTTGTCAGAAACTTGTGAGTGAAGCTTCTAATAGTTGAATGATAGACTCACCTTAGCTCCTATTTTAACATTACCGAAATAATCAGATGGTTTTGTGATTTATTGTGATGTTTCTCAAATTTGTCTTGGATGTGTCTTAATGCAAGACAGAAAAGTCATTGCTTATGCTTCAAGGCAATTGAAGGTGCATAAAAAGAATTATATGACTCATGATTTTGAGTTAGCGAAGGTAGTATTTGCCTTAAAGATTTGGAGACATTACTTTATATGGTGTTCATGTAGATGTGTTTACCGCCCATAAGAGTTTGAAATATGTCTTCACTCAAAAGGATTTGAATCTTAGCAAAATGATATGGCTAGAGTTATTGAAGGATTACGATATGAGTATTCTCTATCATCTGGGTAAAGCGAATGTGGTGGTGGATGATATTAGTTGACTGTTGATGGGTGGTGTTGCTCATGTAGATGATGATAAGAAAGAGTTAGTTCATGTTGATCACGGATTGGCCTAATTAGGTGTTCATTTTGTTGACTCTAATGAAGGTGGAGTAGTGGTTGGAAATGGTTCCGAATTGTCTTTTGTAATAGATTTTAAGGCTAAGCAAGATCTTGATCCGATTATGGTTGAGCTGAAGAAGTTGCTTTCCAAAAAATCCATTGAGGCTTTCTCCCAAGGAAGAGATGGTCTCCTTTGATATCAAGGTGGATTATGTGTTCCGAATGTTGATGAGTTGAGAAATCAGATTCTGGCAGAAGCTCCTAGTTCTCATTATTCTTTTCACTCGGGAGCCACCAAGATGTACCGTGATTTGTGGGAAGTCTATTGGTCGAGTGGGATGAAGAAGCATATGTCGGAATTTGTGGATAAATGTCTGAATTTCCAATAAGTGAATGTTGAATATCATAAATCGGGTGGTTTGGATCAACCCATTAGTATACCTACATGGAAGTGAGAAGATTTGAATATGAACTTTATGATGGGTTTTCCTCATATTCGGTGTCAGTTTGACTCAATTTGGGTTATTGTGGACCGAATGATGAAATTGACTCGATTTGGGTTATTGTGGATCGAGAAATGGTAAGGTTGCATGGTGTTACCTTGTGCATTATCTCTGATCATGGTATTAAATTTACGTCATTATTTTGGAAGTCATTTTTGAAGGGTGTAGGCACTTAAGAGAAAGTAAGTATTTTCATCCTCAAACCGATGGACAAGTCGAACGCACCATTCTGACTTTAGAAGATATGCTAAGAGCTTGTGTGATCTCTATCAAGGGTAACTGGATGATCATTTGCCTTTGATTGAGTTTTGATTACAATAATAGCTATCATTCAAGCATTGATATAGTACCGTTTAACGTTCTCTATGGTAGGAGGTGTTGGTATCATATCAGTTGATTTGAAGTTGGTGAGGTCACTTTGACACGGCCCAAGTTAGTGCATGTGGCTATGGAAAAGGTTCAACTTATTCGCGAAAGGTTGAAAACGTATCACGACCCAAAGTATACCCTACTCGTAACATGGCTTATAGGACCCCCGAGAGACCCTATAGAAGCCACTTAGAATACATCATACAATATAGTAGAATTTGAAGAATTCAAAAGACATCATGAAGAGTTTGATAGTTATGGTGGCACATAGTTATGAGACATGGGTAATCGCCACTTGTCCACTCAATGCTTAGCATAACTCCCACATAATAGTCATTAATCATATTCAGGTTATTATCCATCAAAAGGCACAATCAAGTAACCAATCCAAGCTAGAGTTAATTTAGAATAGATCCTAAATCTTGATTCAATCTTAAGTTGAGAAAACCTTTCAACCCTATGAATCCTTCATGTGAGAATAACCTTTCACAATAACAACATTGATGCTTTACTCTCAAAGCAACCTTAAATCATCCATAATAACTTCACGAAAACATGCATATCTCCATAATTTCATAGTTCATGGGTTTATCATAAGATCATGGTTTAAAAGCGTACTTAAACCATGGGCAAGTGCAGTTCTAATTAAATATCCTAGATTAACATCAAATAATGCATTACAAAACTTGATTCATCAAAATAAATCATAGTTGGAAGAAACCCACTATCCATGAATTGAAACCCTAATTTGACAATTGGAGAATTGAAGTGAAGACTTGAAATCTTTACGGACCCCATGGAGAACAGAACTCCATGGGTGAATGCACGCATACCTTGATACCAAAGCCCAAGAAAAATGGGGAATTTTGATAATTGAATGGAACCTTACTTCTTCTTCTTCTTCTTCCTTAGACTTGAAAGAATTTTGGAGAAAGAACTTGGTCAACTTTTGGGGTTTTAGGAGGATGAGGTCAATTGGGTAATTTGGGGGTTAAAACGTTTATAAAGGGACCTACGGTAGAAGGTAAAACGACATAGTATTGGGCTAGAATAATTAGAAAAAGACCCACCCAAAAGCCCCTTTTAAAATAACTGTCTGACCTCATCTACAGTTGGAGCTACGGTCTGTAGGTCCTTCGACAGACCGTACTGGTCAATCGTAGATCGGTAACTGGGATCCTAAAATTAACCCATTTTTGATGGATCTCATGTATGGTCTATTGGTCTCCGTACGGTCCGTACATGCCATCCATTGTACCCAACTTTGACTCTCAAAATTTCTCTAAGTCTAGGACTCACCTACGAGACCTACCTATGACTCGTTTAAGGGATAACAAATCATAAAAAGTGTACTGGAACTTGAATTTTGAAAATCATTTATCCTACTACCTACAGTTTCCACCTATGGCTCGTAGGAGTACCTACGGTCCATAAGTGGGACTATGACCATAAGTGGGACTCATAGACACATGCACCAACTAAGAAAAAAGTTGCATTTTTCATTCCTTTCAAATCCGAAGTCTTACAATATCTCACCCTTGGAAAAAATTCATCCTCAAATAGGATTCAAGACATCATAAGGAGGGTAGTAAGATGATCTAATACCCCAACATGAATGCAATCACATAATTGCACATATCCGAGTAGAAAAATCAATGCCAAGCTAAAACATATCAAAAATATCATCTCATAATGTCTATATGCAACTCATACTCAAATTCATATAAACATGGAAAAATCAATCAAGATAACTCATTTTCTCATAATTTATGATTTTCATGGATATGCATAAATGAGGAAACATGGGAACAACTAAGACATATGAAACAAAAAGAGTGAACCATGAGGGACTAAACACCTAGATCTAGAGTAGGAATGAAGGGAAAAAGATGAGGATAAAGGGACATCATATTGATCTCGGGCTCCCAAGTAGCACCCTCAACTAACTTATTCCTTCAAAGAACCTTTACGGAAGCAACTTCTTTGTTTCTCAAATTCTGAACTTCCCAGTCCAAAATCTCAACCAAAATTTCTTCTTAAGAAAGACTATCCTTTATACCAAGACTCTCCCATGGTACTATAGATTTCAGATCACCAACATATTTCTTCAACAAGGAGATATGGAATACCGAATGATCCGATGCCAAGTCATTAGGCAAATCGAGTTCATAAGCAACTTTACCAATACGCCTCAAAATCTAATATGGGCCCACATAACGGGGCCTAAGCTTTCCTTTATTTCGAAACTTCATCACACACTTCATGGGTGAAATCTTCAAATAGACCGAATCATTTACATCAAACTAAATATATCTTCTTGTAACATCGGCATAGGACTTTTGTCTACTTTGAGCCATTTTCAACCTTTCTCTAATAGGAGGAACTTTATCCATAGCCTCATGTACCAGTTCAGGACCTATCAAAGCAATTTCCCCAAATTCAAACCAACCTATAGGAGATCTACACCTCCTACCATAAAGGGCCTAAAATGGAGCTATACGAATGCTTGAATGATAGCTACTAATAGACGCAAACTCAATCAAAGGAAAATAATCATCCCAATTACCCTTGAAGTCTATTGAACAAGCTCTCAGCATATCTTCCAATGATTGGATAGTACACTCTGCTTCCCCATCAGTTTGAGGATGAAAGGTTGTACTAAGCTTAACACAAGTACAAAGGCCTTCTTGGAAAGATTTTCAAAATTGCGAAGTGAATTGGATACCACAATCGGAGATAATGGGTAGGGGCAATCCATGCAACCTAACCATCTCCCTTAGATACAACTTATCATAGTCTTCCGCTAGATAAGAAACCTTGATGGGGTTGAAATGAGCTGATTTCGTCATACTGTCTACTACAACCCGAATCATATCATGTTGTCGCCGGGTGCGGGGAAAACCAACAATGAAGTCCATATTAGAATCTTCCAAATTCTAACTAGGAATAATGATATCTTGGGAAAAACCTCTCGGTTTTTTATGCTCAACTTTAACTTATTGACAATTAGGATACTTAGCCACAAATTCCGCAACACCCTTCTTTATTCCATTCCTTCAATAGACCTCCCATAAGTGATGGTACATCTTTGTGGCTCCCGGGTGAATGGAATATCAAGAACTATGGGCTATTGATAAGATTCGCTCTTTGAAGTCATCAACATTGGGAACACACAAGCGACCTTAATATTGAAGCACACTATCTCCCCCTTTGGAGAAAGCCTCAACGGACTTTTTAAGCACCGCTTCCTTTAACTCAATCGGAATTGGATCAAGACCATGCTTTGATTAAACTTCTGACACAAAAGACAATTCAGAACCATTATGAACGGTAACACCACATTTGGTGGAGTCAGCCAACCGAACACCTAATCGGGCTAATCCATGAACATCATGAATAAACTCCTTCTTATCGTCTTCAACATGAGTAACACTACCCATGGATAACCGACTAAGAGATTCCACCACTACATTCGCTTTGCCGGGGTGATAGAGGATACGCCGTCCTTTGGTGAAGATTTAGATCTTTTTATTTGAACACCCTATTCATTAAATCCATAAATGTGGTTGGAGAATTAGTCAACCTGAATGAAATTACCAAAAACTAATAGTATCCATATCGATTTCGACAAGCCGTCTTCGCTTTTTCCTTCACCCTCAATTGGTGATAACCGGACCGGAGGTCAATCTTAGAGAAGTAACTTATTCCTTGTAGTTGATCGAATAAATGATCCATCCTCGGAAGGATGTACTTGTTCTTAATAGTGACTTTGTTCAACTAACGGTAATCAATGCACATACGAAGGGACCCATCCTTCTTACGAACAAATAAGACTGGATAACCCGATGGAGAGATACTTGGTCGGATGACACCCTTATCCAGCAAGTCTTTCAATTGCTCTTTCAATTTCTTAAGTTCTGTCGGAGCCATTCGGTACGTAGGAAGAGGGATAGGTTGCGTATCAGGAAGAAGGTCAATACCGAAGTCTATTTTCCTTTCGGGAAGAACACCGTGTAGATCATCGCGAAACACTTTCAGAAACTCATTAACACTAAGGACCTACTCAAGAGTAATGGTGTCACAATCCCCATCCCTAACCCGAAAAAAATAGTATTTGCAACCCTTAGAAATTATCTTTCTAGCTTCAAGATAAAAAACAAACTGGTCTTTAGGCATATAATTTCCCCCTTTCCACTCTAGGATAGGTTCATTTTGAAACTGAAACTTGACAATTCGGGTTCAAAAATCAATAGAAGCATAACAAGAATGCAACAAATCCATACCAATAATAACATATAAATCTAACATATCAAGATCTACAAGATCAACATGAGTTACTCTATGGGATAAGGATATAGGACAATTTATATAGACTCTCTTAGCAATAATAGATTCACCAATAGGAGTAGAGACATAAAAAATGATCTAACAACACATCCGAAGAGATGTCAAACCTCATAGCCACATATGGCGTCACAAAAGACAAGGAAGCACTGGGATTAAGCAAGGCATAAGCATCAAGATGGAAGACTTTCAACATGCCCGTAACTACATCGGGTGAACCCTCTTGCTCATGACGAGTTTGAAATGCATAAAATTTGTTTTGCTTCTGACTTCCACAAGATCTGATGGAGGGTAATCTTGAACTTGCCGACGATTACCTCCTTCATTCTTAGCAACCGAAGGAAAATCCCTTTTCTTAAGATCTGTCTTGCCACAACCAAAGCATACATTAGAACTGGCTAGACATTTATCCCTATGTTTTCTTCCATATCTAGCACAACTAGACAATGAAGACCCACCACCATTTCCTCCTTGAGGGTTAGGGTTAGACACCCTATCTTTTTTTGAATTTAGGAGTCGGAGCATTGGAAGAACCTTGACCGAAAAACCTTTGTCAGAACATAGAATGACAATGTCCATTGGACCTCGAATGTGAAAAGTCACTATCACCGATCGTTGCCTTTTTTCCCTCCCTAGATTTCTCAATAAGTTTATCTTCTTCTATTTGTTGAGAATGTACCATTAGACAAGAAATGTCCATATCATTGATAAGCATGGAGGTACGACATTGTTTGACTGCCATCTCAAATTCTCCCAAAATGAACTTACTAATCATTGCCCTAGAATTGGGAATCATGGTAGGAGAATATCTAGACAATTGTGTGAATTTAAAGGTGTACTCTTTCACACTCATATCTCCCTGATGAAGGTTGATGAATTCAAGAAACTTTGTCTCAATCATCTCAAGGGGAAAGAATCTATCAAGGAAAGCAACCTAAAACTTTTCCCAATCAAGAGGACCCACATCAACCACCCTCTCTCCCTTTCATTAGTTGAACCAAGCTTGAGCAACACCATTAAGTTGATAAGCAGTCAATTCCACCTTTTCCACCGGCGTCACACCCATGATCATCAACACCTTATACACCTTATCAATGAATACTTGAGGATCTTCCTCAACCTTGGAACAATGAAAATCCGAAGGGTTCATTCTAGTGAAGTCCCTCATTCTAGTTGCCGTCGTACCCACATTTGGGTTCACGGGTACAACATCCTCCCTATTGGCTTAAGCCATCATGGCTTTGGCCAGTACTTAAAAATCAGCCCTAAACTCTGCATTAGTCACTTGTTCAGCCAAAGGGTCGGCTGGAACATGAGGAGCTTCTCGTTCTACATTCTCATTCACATTCCTCCTAACATATGCTCTTTGAGGAGTTGTACACTGAAAATTATCGAATAAGGATTAGGAAAGAGACGTATAGAGTTACACTCTATCGCACACCTTTGGAGTAATGAAAGAAGTGGAGTTTCCTCATCATGTAGCTTCTTATTCATAAATGTGGCACACTTCACACTCATGAACAAATCTCTAATTAACGTGGCTTAGAGACTTCCTAGGACCTTTCTAAATCTTGTGCTCTGAATACCAAGTTTATCACGATCCAAAGTATACCCTAAATGTGACATGGCGCATAGGACCCCGAAAGGTCCTACACAAGCCACTTAGCATACATCATACAAGATAATAAAGTTTAAGAGTTTGGAAGATAGTTTATATCATAAAGAGTTTGTCAACAGTTATGCCCATATTAGTGAAGCCATGTCAGGTAGGGAATCTTCACCACTTGCTAGACGGGCTGTGGTGATCTAGACGGCCCGTGAAGTCCCTCGTTAGAGGCATTTTGGCATTTTTAAGTCAGGGTCATTTTAGTGTTTTCCCAATTATTTTAACTCAATACTATGTCGTTTTACCTTCTACCCTAGGCCCTATATAAAAAATTTTACCCCCAAAATCACCCAATTCAGTTCATTCTCTTAAAATTTCAAAAGTTGATCAAGTCATCCTCTCAAATATTTCTCTCTCTAAGGAGGAGGAGGAAGAAGATGAAGAAGAAGAAGAAGAAGAAGAAGAAGAAGAAGAAGAAGAAGAAGAAGAAGAAGAGGATTTCAAGATCAAGTCTTCAAATCCTCCATGAATTCCAAGCTTTTCACATCAAGATATGATAGTCTTCACCTAAGGAGCTCTTTCCTCCATAGGGTTCCTAAATTTTCCAATTTTGTAAAAGATAGATTCCCCAATCAAATTAGGGTTTTACTCAATTTCAATGGGTTCCTTTCAATATTGATCCAATTGATTGTTTTATGTTTTCTTATGCATGTATTGAAGTCATAACATGCTTTTAAGTTGAATTCCCATGAACCAATGCTGAACCCATATTTTCTATACTATGATGATTAAATGTGGATTTTGAACTATGAAAGATGAATTTATGAAGATATGCATGTTCTTATGAAAATTGATGAAAATAATTTAATATTGCTTTGAGAGTGAAGACCCAATGTTATTGTTGTGAAAGGATTTCTCACATATTACTCAATACATGAATTTTAAAGGGTTTTATCACGTAAAGGATTCTTAGAGTTGAAAGGTTTTCTCAACTAAACTTTGAATGAATAACTAGGAGCTATTCTAATGAACTTTAGCTTGGATTGGCTACTTGATGTGCCCTTCCATGGATGATAAGACAAGATGAGATTAAACATGTCCCATAATGATAAGACAAGAGGCGATTACCCATGTCCCTTAAAGATAAGATGAATATAATAGATGATTATTTCGTGGGAATTATTCTTAGCACCGAGTGGACAAGTGGTGATTACCCGTATCCCATAACTATGTGCCATGATAAAATGATTGTCTTAGATAGACATTATCTAGTAGATCCACTTAAGCTAGAAGTTTATGGTTCTTACTTTGGCAAGTGAGGACATCTCTTTTCGGTGTGAGATAGACACCAGATTCCATGTTATAGCTCACTTGGTTTATATGTCGGTTAAGGCTACTTCGCACAATAATGATGAACTTAGGTTACTTCTAGAAGTATCTCACATGTGTTCAATGATGATTTTTAGTTGAATTGACCATGATCATGATTATGTTTCTAACCTCTTATCTTACTTTTTAACTTGGTCTTTGCATATCACAAAAATTCCTTTTGGCATGAATTGGTAACTTTTATGTATTACTATCATACCTGGTAGATTCTTCGTACTAACGCATACTCTTGCCTACATTCTTTCAAAATGTAGGGTCTGACACTCCGATTTCGCATCCTCATGGCTAGTGATCACTTTAGTGGTTTTGGGAAGTGTTGATTCCTCGTGTTCCAAGGATTGACCTTTTATTGTTTAGCATCTTTACTTTTCAGATGTTGTATGTGATGCATTGGTTACGTCCCAATCACTCTTGATGTAATAGATGGCTTTGAGACTATTTACACTTCTGCTTAGTTTTTGACAAACTCTTTATGCTACAAACTGTCTTTTAAACTCTATTATCATGTATGATGTATGCTAAGTAGCTTGTGTAGGGCCTTTCGAGGTCCTATGTGTTATGTCACGTCTAGGGGATACTTTGGGTCGTGAAAAACTTGGTATTCAGAGGACAATGTTTAGAAAGGTCCTAGGATGTCTCATAAGCCACGTAGAGTAGAGTCTTACCCATGAGTGTGAAGCGCGTCACATTTAAGAATAAGAAGCTATAAGATGATAAGGAAACTCCACTTCTTTCATTACTGTAAGTCGTGTGATAGAGTGTAACTGCATATATCCTTTCTCTTAATCTCTATCCGATGCTTCACACTAAATTTCCTTTCGAAGAGCTTACTTTAGATGGAATGTGAATGAGAATGTGGAAAAAGAGGCTCCTCGTGAAGCTCCTCAAGTTCCAGTCGACCCTTTGGCCGAGCAAGTGACTAATGTAAAGTTTAGGGCTGATTTTCAAGTATTGGTCCAAGACAAGATGGCTCAAGCCAATAGGGAGGTTGTGGTCCCCGTGAACCCAAATGTGGGTAGGATGACATCTAGAGTGAGGGATTTCACTAGAATGAATCCCCCGGAGTTTCATGGTTCCAAGGTTGAGCAAGATCCTCAAGAGTTTATTGATGAAGTGTATAAGGTGTTGATGATCATAGGAGTGACGCCAATGGAAAAGGCGGAATTGGCCACTTACCAACTTAAGGGTGTTGCTAAAGTTTGGTTCACCCAATGGAAGGATGGGAGGGAGGTTGAGGATGGGAGGGATGTTGATGCGGGTCCTCTTGATTGGGAAAAGTTTAAGGTTACTTTCCTTGATAGGTTCTTTTCCTTTTAGATGAGGGAGGCAAAAGTACTTGAATACATCAACCTTCATCAAGGAAACATGAGTTTGAAAGAATATGCTTTGAAGTTCACACAATTGTCTAGGTATTCTCCTACTATGGTTGTTGATCCTAGGGAAAGAATGAGTAAGTTTGTTTCAGAAGTGTCTGAGATGGTAGTCAAAGAATGTCGTACCACCATGCTCGTCAATGTTATGGACATTTCTTGTCTAATGGTGCATGCTCAACAAATAGAAGAAGGGAAACATAAGGAAAGATTTAGGGATACAAAGAAGGCAAGCACCGGTGATGGTAACTTTTCACATTCAAGGTTCGATAGACGTTGTTGTTCTAAGTTCTGACAAAGTTTTTACGGTCAAGGCTCATCAAATGTTCCTACTTGATTCAGCAAATATAGGGTGTCTAACCCTAAACTTCAAGGAGGCAATGGTGGTGGATTTTCATCGTCAACTTTTGCTAAGTGTGGAAGGAAGCATGAGGGTAAATGTCTAGCCGGTTCTAATGTATGTTTTGGTTGTGGCAAGACTAATCAGAAGATAAGGGATTGTCCCTCAATTGCTAAGAATGAAGGAGGTAATCATCGATGGGCTCAACCTAATCCTTCGGCCGATTTTAGTGGGAGTTAGAAGCAAAATAGGTTTTATGCACTCCAGACTCGTCATGAGCAAGAGGGTTCTCCGGATATGGTTAACGGTATGTTGAAAATATTTCATCTTAATGTTTATGCTTTGCTTGATCCCGGTGCTTCATTGTCTTTTGTGACGCCATATGTGGCTATGAGGTTTAATATTCTTCTATATGTGTATTTAGACCCTTTTTCTATCTGTACTCCTATCGGTGAATCTATTGTGGCTAAAAGAGTTTATAGAAATTGTCCCGTCTCCTTATCACAAAGAGTCACTCATGTTAATCTTGTAGATCTTGATATGATAGATATTGATGTTATTCTTGGTATGGATTGGTTGCATTCTTGTTATGCTTCTATTGAAATTAGAATTCGGTTGATCAAGTTTTATTTTCCAAATTAGCCTATCCTATAGTGGGAAGGAGGAAATTCTATGCCGAAAGGTCGATTTATTTTATGTCTGAAAGATAGAAAGATGATTTCTAAGGGTTGTATATACCATCTAGTTAGGGTGAGGGATATGGATTCTGAAACACCAACTCTTTAGTCGATCCCCATTAAAAATGAGTTTCTGGAAGTGTTTCCTGATGATCTAACCGGTATTCCTCCCGAAAGGAAAATAGACTTCGGTATTGACCTTCTCACGGATACACAATCTATCTCTATTCCTCCTTACTGAATGTCTCCTGTAGAACTTTAGGAATTAAAGGAGAAATTGAAAGATTTGTTGGATAAGACTTTCATCCGATCGAGTATCTCTACATGGGGTGCTCCAGTTTTGTTTGTTCGAAATAAGGATGGTTCACTTCGTATGTGCATCGACTGTCGTCATTTGAATAAGGTTACCATTGAGAATAAGTATCCTCTTCCAAGGATAGATGATTTGTTTGATCAATTACAAGGAGCAAGTTACTTCTCTAACATTGACCTCTAGTCGGGTTATCACCAATTGAGGGTGAAAGTGGATGATATTTTGAAAATGGCTTTTCAAAATTGCTATGGTCATTATAAGTTTTTGGTGATGTCCTTTGGCTTGACCAATGCTCCATCCATATTTATGGATTTGATGAATAGGGTGTTTAGGCAATACCTCGACATGTTTGTGATTGTGTTCAATGATGATATATTGATCTATTCAAGGAGTGAAGACGAGCATACGAATCAATTGAGGGTAGTGTTGCAAGTCCTCAAGGACCAATAACTCTTTGCAGAGTTTAGTAAATATGAGTTTTGGTTAAAGTATGTGGCTTTTCATGGTCACATGGTTTCTGGAAAGGGTATTGAAGTAGATTTAAAGAAGATAGATATGGTTAAGAGTTGGCCTAGACTTCTATACCCTTCGAATATTAGAAGTTTCTTGGGTTTAGCCGATTACTATTGAAGGTTCGTGGAAGGGTTTTCTTCTATTGTCTCTCCATTGACGGCATTGACGGCATTGACCTAAAAGAAAACCAAATTCTTATGGTCGGAAGCATGTGAAAAGAACCTTCAAGAATTGAAAGATAGACTTACTTCCACTCTGGTGTTGACTTGACCGGAAGGAATCGATGGGTTCGTTGTTTATTGTGATTCTTCAAGAATTGGATTAGGATGTATCCTTATGCAAAATGGGAAAGTCATTGCCTATGCCTCAAGGCAACTTAAGGTGCACAAGAAGAACTATCCTACCCATGATTTAGAACTAGTGGTAGTTGTGTTTGCTTTAAAGATTTGAAGGCATTACTTATATGGTGTTCATGTAGATTTCTTTACCAACCAAAAACGTTTGCAATATGTGTTTAAATAGAAGGATATGAATCTTCACCAAATAAGGTGGCTTGAGTTACTAAAGGATAATGATATGAATGTTCTTTATAACCCCCACAAAGATAATGTGATGATGGATGCTCTTCGTCCATTGTCAATGCGTAGTGTTGCTCATGTAGAAGATAGTAAGAAGGATTTGGTTCGAGATGTACATAGATTGGCTAGAATGGGTGATGGGTTGGTGGACTCTAGCAAAGGTGGTGTTATGGTCCATAATGGTTCGGAATCGTCTTTTCCATTAGAAGTGAAAGCAAAACAAGGTATTGACCCGATCTTGATTGAGTTGAAGGAAGCAGTGCGTAAGAAACCCGTTGAGGCTTTCTCCCAAGGAGGAGATGGAGTGCTTAGATATCAAGGTTGTTTGTGTGTTCCAAATATATATGACTTGAGGGAGCGAATGGGATGAAGAAGGATATTGCGGAATTTTTGGCTAAGTGTCCTAATTGTCAACAAGTGAAAGTTGAGCATTAGAAGCTAGGATATTTGTATTCCTACTTGAAAGTGGGAAGATTTTAATATGGACTTCATTGTTGGTTTACCCCACCCGGTAGAAACATGACTCGAATTTGGGTTATAGTAGATCGAATGACGAAGTTGGCTCATTTCATCACCGTCAAGATTTCTTATTCGGCTGAGGACTATGCTAGGTTGTACTTGAGAGAAATGGTTAGGTTGCATGGAGTGCCCTTGTATATTATCTCCAATCGTGGTACCTAATCAACTTCGAAGTTTTGGAAATCTTTCCAAAAGGGGCTCGGTACTCGTGTTAAGCTTAGTACGACCTTTCATCTGCAAATCGATTGGCAAGCGGAGCGTACTATCAAAACTTTGGAAGGTATGTAGAGGGCTTTTGGAATTGACTTCAAGGGTAATTAGGATGATCACTTGCCTTTGATTGAATTTGCATATAATAATAGCTAGCACCCAAGTATGTATATGGCTCCATTTGAGACTCTATATGGTAGGAGGTGTAGATCTCCTATAGGTTGGTTTGAAGTGGGTGAAGTTGCTTTTATAGGCCCCTAGTTCGTAAATGAGGCTATGGAGAAAGTTCGGCTTATTAGAGAGAGGTTGAAAATGACTCAAAGTCAATAAAAGTCCCATGCCAATGATAGAAGAAGAGATCTTGAGTACAATGTGAATGATTGGGTCTAGTTGAAAATTTCACCCATGTAGGGTGTAATGAGATTTGGAAAGAAAGGAAAGCTTAGTCCCCATTAAGTGGGCCCATATCAGATTTTGAGGTATATAGTTAAGGTTGCTTATGTACTTGAGTAGCCTAATGACTTGGCATTGGTGCATCAAGATTTCCATGTCTCCTTGTTGAAGAAATATGTTGGTGATCTGACATCTATAATGCCATTGGAAAGTCTTGGCATAAAGGATAGCATTTTTTATGAAGAAGTTCCAGTTGAGATCTTGGACCGACAAGTTCGTAAGTTGAGAAATAAAGAAATTACTTCAGTGAAGGTTCTTTGGAGGAATCAGTTAGTTAAGGGTGCTACTTTGGAGTCCGAGGCCGATATGATATCCCATTATCATCATCTCTTTTCCTCCGTCCCTACTCTAGCTTGAGGTATTCAGTTCCTCATGGTTTACTTTTTTGGTCTCGTGTGTCTTAGATATTCCTATGATTCCTCATTTATCCATGTTCATGAAAACCTTTATTTTTGAGAAAGTGAGTTATCTTGATTGATTTTTTTCATGTTTACGTGCAATGGAGTATGAGTTGCATATGGGCCTTATGAAATGATGTTTAGAACATGCTTTAGCTAGGAGTTGAAGTTTCCTCCTCGGATATGTGCATTTATGTGATTGTATTCATGTTGGGCTGCTAGGTCTAGTTCTTACCCTCTTTATGATGTCATGAATCTCATTCGAGGATGAATGTTCCCAAAGGGAGATATTATAACACCTCGAATTAGAGAAAGACTAGAAAGAGGTCAAATGGGCAGGTCAAGAACACAAAAGTGGACCATGGAACCCTCCACAGAGCCCTAGACGGGCCGTGTAAGGGACCACGGTCCGTTAAGGGGCTCGTGATGGTTTTCTAGAACCTCCCCGCTTATAGGGGTTACCTCGACGGATGCCCAGACTGCCTGTGGTGACTTGGATGGCCCGTCTAGTGGGTCTACAACTCACCTAGTGAGAGAGGTTTCACTCTAAGTCACTGATAAGGACCACAAACGCCTAGTCAGTCTGTGAAGCTTCACACGGACCATGAAGTCGATCGTGCAGAAAACTTATCCAACTTAGAGTTTATGGTCAACTTCAATCAATCATATCTTTCAGCACAAAATGAATTATGTCACGCCCCGAGCTACCCCCAGGATGTAGACACGGGACCTAGGATCACGAGTGACCCCAAGCTAACCCTGCTGGCATAATATAAGCATACTATGATAACTGAAGTAAAGAAATATTATGCGGAAGCTTAGAATCATAATTAACTGAAAGATAGAAAATACCCATAAACTATCTTAATATATAAACCTGAGAGTTTAACAACAACTGAAAAGTCAAACTCAAATGCTAAAGATGATTCTAAATGTGTCTGAATATAACCTCTAACTAACTAGAAGTGTTGGGACATGCCCAGTTAAATCTAGGAAAAACTGAAACTAAGAGTAAAAGCAAAGGAACCATGTATGTCGTCCTCGGAGATTGATGACTCACCACTAATACTGCAGAGCTGAAGATCAAGAACCGATCTATGCGTGATTTGGAAACTGAGAACCTGAACCTACATCACGAGAATATGTAGCCCAGAGTATGCGTCAGTACTTGAAAGGTACTAAGCATGCATGATAGAATAAAGATGAATAATAACATAACTGAACAAAGCATATAACTGAGCAATGATATGATATAAGCATGATACTATACTGGAAATACTGAACATGAACTAACTAAATGCAATGACCAAGTTCATAACATGCTGAGACTGAAATCTAATTGTAACTGATAACATGGTCAATGCAATAGAATCTGACTGTGAGGGAGCTACTAATAACCAACATAAAACCACATGAGCTAAATGTGGAGTCCGATGTATACGCCCCATCGAGAGGACCCAATATACCCTGCCAGAGGTATAGAGGCATAACTGGCGTGATCACTAAAATGATGCCCACAGAGGGGACTTACAACCTACAGGGCACGTAGTTCTGGTACTTGAGGGTGACTGACCCTAGTCCAACTCGGTATTAAGTTTACTCCCAACTGATTATGTAAATAACACATTATGACTGAATTTCTGTAACACTGGATAGCTTAAAATACTGACATGCAAAATCTGAGAATGCAACATTAATGTACTGACAATGAAACATTCGAATCTGAGGCATGTATATCTGAAATAACTGACCTAGCATGTGTAATTCATAAACAAAAAGAACTACTTAACTAGGGTTCTGAGTTTACGAAAGCATCTATACAACACAATACTAAAATTATAATAATCTGATTAGGAACATTAAAGTAACTAATTCATAATGATCTGCTTAAATTCTAGAAACCGTAGGTCTAGATAATATGAAGGGAATCAAGAATCTGACTGAATTCTAGGGACCTAATGGGTGAAAGGAACCCACTAGTAAAATCCCACATACCTGGTGATGAATTCCACGGAGATATCTTTCAATTTCGGGGCTGGAACTGATGAAACCTTGCTTTGTTCTTGGAAAAGGGTTTGGTCGACTTTTTCTCTTCTTTGGCTCTGAGTTTGCTAAATTTTGGAGAATGAATTGACTAGGGTAAGTTCTAATTAAGTTACTAGGCTTACACTGACCAAAACTACGTAGTTTAGTGGTTAACCGACGTAGTTTAAGGGTCCAACACATAAGGAAAGACCAAACGATCCATGATTTAAAAACTGTCGGGGCCACCGATGGAATTGACCGACGGTCCGTGGACTGACCCACGGTGCGTGCTGGTCAACCGTCGATGGGGTTCTGGGAGTTGAAATCTGGGGTTCGACCTACGGCCCTGGACCATGAACCGTGGTCTGACCTACGGTCCGTAGGTCTTGGCGTGGTTCTACCCTTAGCCAAATTTCTTGGACTTTCTGGGGAGGAGCTGCAGGTGGCCATCCACGGACCACCAGCACGGGCCGTGGGTCACCCTATGCTCCGTGGGTGGCAATCGTGGGTTGCACCTACAACTTCTAGAAATCTACTGGTTTGGTCAGTTTTGGATACGGGGTGTTACATGGTACTGAGCATGCAAGATAGCGTAAAGCTAAATAATAACATAACTGAACAAAGCATATAACTGAGCAATGATATGATATAAGCATGATATTATACTGGAAATACTGAACATGAACTAACTCAATGCAATGACCAAGTTCATAACATGCTGAGACTGAAATCGACTGTGATTGATAACATGGTCAATGCAATACAATCTGACTGTGAGGGAGCTACTAATAACCGACATAAAACCACATGAGCTAAATTTGGAGTCCGATGTATACGCCCCATCGAGAGGACCCAATATACCCTGCCAGAGGTATAGAGGCATGACTAGCGTGACCACTAAAATGATGCCCACAGAGGGGACTTACAACCTATGAGGCACGTAGTTCTAGGACTTGAGGGTAACTGACCTTAGTCCAACTCGGTATTAAGTCTACTCCCAACTGATTATCTAATTAACACATTATGACTGAATTTCTGTAATACCGGATAGCTCAAAATACTGACATGCAAAATCTGAGAATGCAACACTAATGTACTGATAATGAAACATTCGAATATGAGGCATGTATATCTGAAATAACTGACCTAGTATGTGTAATTCATGAACTAAAAGAACTACATAGCTAGGGTTCTGAGTGTATGAAAGCATCTACGAAAAACAATAATAAAATCATGATAATCTGATTAGGAACATTAAAGTAACTAATTCATAATGATTTGCTGAAATTCTAGAAACCCTAGGTCTAGATAATATGAATGGAATCAAGAATCTGATTGAATTCTAGGGACCTAATGGGTGAAAGGAACCCACTAGTGAAATCCCACATGCCTGGTGATGAATTCCACGGAGAAATCTTTCGATTTTGGGGAAGGAACTGATGAAAACTCACTGCGTTCTTGGAAAGGGGTTTGGTCGGCTCTTTCTCCTCTTTTGCTCTGAGTTTGCTAAATTTTAGAGAATGAATTGACTAGGGTAAGTTCTAATTAAGTTACTAGGCTTAAACTGACCAAAACTACGTAGTTTAGGGGTTAAACGACATAGTTTAGGGGTTAAACTACGTAGTTTAGGGGTTAAACGACGTAGTTTAGCGGTCCAACGCATAGGGAAAAGACCAAACGACCCATGACTTAAAAACTGTCGGGGCCACCGACGGTCCGTGAAATGACCCACGGTCCGTGCTGGTCAACCGTTGATGGGGTTCTGGGAGTTGAAATCTAAGGTTCGACCTACGTCCCTAGACCATGGACCCTAGTCTGACCTACGGTCCATAGGTCCTGGCGTGGGTCTACCCTTAGCCAAATTTCCTGAACTTTCTAGGGAGGAGCAATAGGTGGCCATCCACGGACCCCACCTACGGTCCGTTAGGTGGCACCGTTGGTGGCATCTGCAGCTTCTGGAATTCTGCATTTCTGGTAGTTCTAGCATACGGGGTGTTACATTATCTCCCCTTGGGAACATTCGTCCTCGAATGGAGACTAAACTAGCTGAATGTGGAGGGAAAGAGCTGTAAACCCTACCACAATTTCTAGAAACTGATATATGACTAAACTGAGTTCCAAAAACATGCAATTACGCTGAAAGTGCAAGTATAGCTGAAGGAACATGATACTAAGGCTGAATCTGCACATGAATGACTGAAAAACAGAAGAGGAACTATTACCTCAAGCTGGAATGGAATCGGAAGGAAAGAGATGAGGAAACTTGGCTTTCATGGCTGCTTCTGCTTCCCAAGTAGCTCCCTCTACAGAGTGACTCCTCCACAAAACCTTAATTGAAGCGACTTCCTTGTTTCTCAACCTTCTAACCTAACGATCAAGAATCTTAACTGGCAGATCCTCATAAGTAAGACTATCTTTCACAGCCACACTCTCTAAAGGTACTATGGATGCTGGATCACCCCCACACTTCTTCAACAACGAAATGTGAAAGACCGAATGCACTGCTGCTAGTTCTGCTGGCAACTCTAACTCGTAAGCCATTTTACCAACCCTTTTCAAGATCTTGTAAGGGCCTACATATCTAGGACTACGCTTCTCTTTCTTTCCAAACCTCATCACCCCCTTCATAGGTGACACTTTCAGGAAAACCCAATCATCAACTTGGAACTCCAAGTCCCTTCTCCTTACATCTGCATAGGACTTCTGGCGACTCTGGGATGTCTTAAGTCTATCTCTGATGAGCTGCATTTTTTCTATAGCATCATGAACCGAATCTAGTCCTATCAATGCTGCTTCATCTACTTCAAACCAACCAACTGGAGATCTATATCTACGCCCATACAATGCCTCATAAGGGGCCATCTGAAGGCTGGAATGGTAGATATTATTGTAGGAGAACTCTATAAGAGGAAGATGATCATCCCAACTACCTTTGAAGTCGATCACACAAGCTCTCAACATGTCCTCTAAGGTCTGAATGGTACGCTCTGCCTGACCATTTTTTCTGCGGATGAAACGCTGTGCTAAGATTAACCTGAATACCAAGACCTTTCTGAAATGACTTCAAGAAATGAGAGGTAAACTGAGGATCTATCTGAGATGATAGACAAAGGAACCCCATGCAACCGGACTATCTCATTAATGTAAAGCTTGGTGTAGTCCTCCGCTGAGTCTTTAGTCTTAACAGCCAAAAAGCGTGCAGACTTAGTAACTCTGTCTACTATCACCCAAATGGAGTCATGTTGTCTACGAGTACGAGGTAAACCTGTAATGAAGTCCATGTTGATAACTTCCCACTTCCAAGTATGAATGTTGATCTCTTGAGTCATACCCCCTGGTTTCTGATGTTCTACCTTCACCTGCTGATAATTCGGGCACTTAGCCACAAAATCTGCTATATCCCTCTTCATGCCATACCACCAAAAGATTTCTCGCAGATCACGGTATATCTTAGTGGCGCCTGGATTTATAGAATACCTGGAGTTATGGGCTTCTTCAAGAATCTGCTGTCTCAACTCACGCACCTTGGGAACACATAATCGACCTTGATAGCGAAGCACACCATCTCCCCCTTGGGAGAATACCTCAACTCTCTACTGGTGGACTGCACCCTTTAGTTGAAGCAACATCGGATCACTGTCTTTCTTTTCCTTAACCTCCGCTACCAATGAAGATTTTGACCCATTCTAAACTGTTACACCATCATCGAATATGCTCATAAGGCAAACTCCCAAGCGAGCAACCCTGTGAACATCCTTTGCTAGTTCTTTTCTTTCTTCCTCAACATGTGCTACACTACCCATAGATAGTCTTCTAAGGGCATCTGCTACTACATTTGCTTTACCAGGATGGTAAAGCACATTCATGTCATAGTCCTTGAGGAATTCAAGCCATCTCCTCTAGCGAAGATTCAACTCTTTTTGGGTGAACATATACTTAAGGCTTTTATGGTCAGTGAACACATCTACGTGAACACCATATAAGTAATGTCTCCAAATCTTAAGTGCAAACACCACTGCTGCAAGCTCGAGGTCATGAGTCGGATAATTCTTCTCATGCACCTTAAGTTATCTAGAAACATAAGCTATAACCTTACATCACTGCATCAAAACAAAACCTAGGCTGACTCTGGATGCATCACAATAGATAACATAACCATCTGACCCTCTGGTAGAGTCAAAACCGGAGCTGTAGTCAACCTAGTTTTCAGTTCTGTGAAGCTCTTCTCACAATCATCTGACCACTGAAACTTAACCTTCTTCTGAGTCAACTTAGTCAATGGAGAAGCTATGGATCAAAATCCTTGCATGAACCTTCTGTAATAACCTGCTAGATCCAAGAAACTTCTGATATTTGTAGGAGAGGTAGGTTTGGACCATTGTTTCACTGCTTTTATTTTCTGAGAATCCACCCGGATACCTTCGCTAGATACTATATGCCCGAGGAAAGCAACTGATTGTAACCAAAACTCACATTTGCTAAATTTAGCAAATAACTGGTGATCTTTGAGAGTTTTAAGAACAACTCTCAAATGAGTCGTATGTTGTTCCTCATTCCTAGAGTAAATGAGGATATCATGAATAAAGATGATAACGAACAAGTCCAAATACTGCTTGAACACTTTGTTCATCAAATCCATGAAAGCTGTAGGAGCATTGGTTAGTCCAAATGACATAAATACAAATTCATAATGACCATACCGAGTTCTGAAGGTTGTTTTAGGAATGTCACTATCTCTGACTCTGAGCTGATGATAACCGGATCTGAGGTCTATCTTCGATAATTGACTAGCACCTTGAAGTTGGTCAAATAAGTAATCAATCCTGGGGATGGGATACTTATTCTTGATTGTGACTTTGTTCAACTGCCGATAGTCATTTCACATCCTGAAATAACCATCTTTCTTTTTCACAAACAACACTGGGGCACCCCATGGTGAAATACTAGGTCTGATGAAGCCCTTATCTAGAAGGTCTTTCAACTGCTCTTTCAATTCCTTAAGCTCAGCTGGAGCCATTCTCTAAGGAGGAATAGAAATAGGCTGGTATTTGGAAGGAGATTAATTCCGAAGTCGATTTCCCTTTTGGGAGGAAATTCAGGAAGATCTTCTTGAAACACTTCTTGGAACTCATTAAGTACTGGAACTTACTCAAGAGTTGGGGTTTTGGAGCTTGAATCCTTAACCTGAATTAGATGATGGAGATAACCCTTAGAGATCATCTTTCTGGCCTTAAGGTAAGAAATGAATCGACCCATAGGCACTAAGCTACTACCCTTCCATTCTAAGACTGGCTCGTTGGAAACTGAAATCGAACGATCCTAGTTCTACAATCGACTAAGGCATAACAGGAAAGTAACCTATCCATGCCTAGAATGATATCGAAATCTACCAATTCTAACTCTACAAGATCTGCTGAGGTGACTTTCTAAGAGACTGTGACAGGGTAATTTTTTTATACCCTTCTAGCTATAACTGGGTCACCAACTGGAGTAGAGACAGAGAAGGGTTCTGAGAGAGTTTCTGGACTGACACCTAAGATTACTACTATAAAGAGAGCTACAAAGGTAAGAGTAGTCCCTGGATCTAACAATGCATAAGCATCTAACTTAAAGACTCATAATGTACCAGTGACCACATAAGGAGAATCTTTATGATGCTGGCGAGCCTGAAGAGCATACAACCTGTTCTAGCACTGACCGCCACCTGTACTAGATGAAGTACCCTGCTGATTGGGCGACCTGCTGGTGCTGTTGGAGCTGTAGACTAAGCCCTACCATCGTTACCTCCTTGCTCCTGCCTGGGAGAAGGGCAATCCTTCACCCTCTAACCAGGCTGACCACACCCAGAGCATCAATCCTTGCCTGCAAGACACTCGCTTGGATGGTTCTTACCACACTTTGGACAAGTTGGGTAGGTCCTATTTCCTGAAACACTTCCCTGAGGCTTAGAGCCTGGTGCCCTACAATTCTGATCCCATCGAAACTGTGAGTGATTTCTACCACCCGATTCCTGCTGAGAGTACTCATAATTCCCCGTTCTAGCTTTCTTGTTGACCTATCTATTTCCCTAAGCTTATCTCCCTCAACCTGCTGAGCATGAGTCATGAGCCTAGAGATATTCATCTCATCAAACAACATAGCATTTCTGCACTCCGTCTTTACCAAGTCGGACACTCCATACAGAAACTTACTCATATGTGCCCTCGAATCAACAACCACATGAGGAGTATACCTGGAGAGCTGGGTGAACTTGAGTCTGTACTCTTGGACTGACATGGAACCTTGCCTGAAATTCATAAACTCTTTTTCCTTAGAATACCTCAACTCTCTTGGGAAGAACCTGTCCAAAAAAGCTCCGGTAAAACACTCCCAACTCGCAGGAGCTGCATCTATACCCCTGTTCTCTTTCCATTGAGTATACCAGATATGAGATACATCCTTAAGCTGATAGGATGCCAACTCTACCCTATTATTACCTATCACTTGTATCACTCCAAAGATCTTCTGGACCTCATCTATGAAGTTTTGGGGACCCTCACCAATCTGCGATGCTAAGAACTCAGGCGGATTCATCCAAAAAAAATCATGAACTCTAGCTGCAGCTGACCCAACATTAGCATTTACAGGAGCTGGAACCTGCTGGTTGTTCTGATTAGTCATACTCTGAGCCAAAAGTTGAATCGCATTCTGAAACTCTACATTTGAAACCTCATAGTCTGGGACTGGAGGGACTGCATTAGCATTGCGTACATTAGCATTCTGTGGGTAAGCTCTACGAGGAGGCATGATCTGAAATGCATAACGTCGAATTAGAATTGAGAAGTTGGATCATACCTTACGCACGATAAGAGTAGCAAAGAAAGTAAAGTTTTCCTAAAACACTTTGTAGCCTTCCTCTCATTAGATGTGGTGCACTTCACACCCATGAAAGGGACTCTACTTAGTGCATCTTTCAGACATCCTAAGACCCTTAAGCCTAATGCTCTGATACCAAGTTTGTCACGCCCCGAGCTACCCCCCAGGATGCGGACACGGGACCTAGGATCACGAGTGACCCCAAGCTAACCCTATTGGCATAACATAAGCATACTATGATAACTTAAATAAGATAATTTTGTGCGGAAGCTCAATCATGAGATAAACTGAAAGTGATGAGGAATACCTATTCTAAATCTGGATATATAAAACTGAGAGTTTAACGATAACTGAAAAATCAAACTCGAATCTAAAACTGATTCTAAGTATGTCTGAAATAAAGCCTCAAACTGACTAGAGATGCTAGGACATGCCCCAGCTAGATCTAGCAAAAACTGAAACTAAAGACTGAAAGTAGAAAGATAATTATGTCAATCGTCCTCGAAGAATGAGGACTCACCACTGATGCTGCTGAACTGAAGATCGGGAACCGATCTATGTGGGATCTGGTATCTAAGAACCTGAACCTACATCATGAGAAGATGTAGCACAGAGTATGCGTTAGTACTTGAAAGGTACTGAGCATACATGATAGAGTAAAGCTGAATTATAACATAACTGAACAAAGCATATAACTGAGCAATGATATGATATAAGCATGATAATATACTGGAAATACTGAACATGAACTAACTGAATGCAATGACCAAGTTCATACCATGCTGAGACTGAAATCTGACTGTAACTGATAACAGGGTCAATGCAATAAAATCTGACTGTGAAGGAGCTACTAATAACCGACATAAAACCACATGAGATAAATGTTGAGTCCGATGTATACGCCCCATCGAGAGGACCCAATATACCCTACCAGAGGTATAGAGGCCTGACTGGCGTGATCACTAAAATGATGTCCACAGAGGAAACTTACAACCTACGGGGCACGTAGTTTTGGGACTTGACGGTGACTGACCCTAGTCCAACTCGATATTAAGTTTACTCCCAACTGATTATGTAATTAACATATTATGACTGAATTTCTGTAGTACTTGATAGCTCATAATACTGACATGCAAAATCTGAGAATGCAACATTATTGTACTGATAATGAAACATTCGAATCTGAGGCATGTATATCTGAAATAACTGACTTAGCATGTGTAATTCATGAACTAAAAGAACTACATAGCTAGGGTTCTGAGTTTATGAAAGCATCTACGCAAAACAATACTAAAATCATGATAATCTAATTAGGAACATTAAAGTAACTAATTCATAATGATCTGCTAAAATTCTAGAAACCTTAAGTCTACATAATATGAAGGGAATCAAGAATCTGACTGTATTCTAGGGACCTAATGGGTGAAAGGAACCCATTAGTTAAATCCCACATACCTGGTGATGAATTCCACGGAGAAATCTTTCAATTTCGGGGCTGGAACTGATGAAAACTCATTGCGTTCTTGGAAAGGGGTTTGGTCGACTCTTTCTCCTCTTTTGCTCTGAGTTTGCTAAATTTTGGAGAATGAATTGACTAGGGTAAGTTCTAATTAAGTTACTAGGCTTAAACTGACCCAAACTACGTAATTTAGCGGTTATATGACGTGGTTTACGGGTCCAACGCATAGGGAATAGACCAAATGACCCCTGACTTAAAAACTGTCGGGGCCACCGACGAAACTGACCGATGGTCCGTGGACTGACACACGGTTCGTGCTGGTCAACCGTCGATGGCGTTCTGGGAGTTGAAATCTGGGGTTTGACCTACGGCCCTAGACCACGGACCCCGGTCTGACCTACGGTCTGTAGGTTCCGGCGTGGGTCTACCCTTAGCTAAATTTCCTGGACTTTTGGGGAGGTGTTGTAGCTGGCCATCCACGGACCCCATCTACGGTTCATGGGTCACCCTACGGTCCGTAGGTGTCACCGTTGGTGGCACCTGTAACTTCTGGAATTCTGCATTTCTGGTAGTTCTAGCATACGAGGTGTTACATTATTAGGTGGTCCATGACCTATCAAATTACAGATCTTTTGAATACTCTTTGCAGTGTCATTGAGTTTGCCTAATTCCAAGCCTGGAGTAAAAAGTTATGCCCATATTGGTAAAGACCTGTCAGGCAGGGCATCTACACGACCTGCTAGACGGCCCGTGGTGATCTAGACGGCCCGTGAAGTCAAGGTCCTTTTAGTCTTTTTTTCAATTGTTTTAACTCAACATTATGTCGTTTTACCTTCTACCCTTGGCCCTATATAAACAGATTTATCCCCAAAATCGCCAAATTCAATTCATTCTCTTAAAATTCCAAAAGTTGATCTAGTCATTCTCTCAAATATTTCTCTCTCTAAGAAAGAAGAAAAAGAAGAATAGGATTTCAAGATCAAGTCTCCAAATCCTCCATTAATTGCAAGTTTTTGGCATCAAGGTATGATAGTCTTCACCTATGGAGCTCTTTTCTCCATATGGTTCCTAAATTCTCCAAATATTTATAGATAGATTCCCCAATCAAATTAGGGTCTTACTCAATTGCCATGAGTTCCTTTCAATGTTGATCCAATTGATAGTTTTATGTTTTCTTATGCATGAATTGAAGTAATTGCAAGCTTTTAAAGTGAATTCCCATGAACCCATGCTTAACTCATATTTTCTAGACTATGATGATTAAAGGTGGGTTTTGATCTATGAAAGATGAATTTATGAAGATATGCATGTCCTTATGAAAATTCATGAAAATGATTTAAGATTGCTTTGAGAGTTAAACATAAACGTTGTTGTTATTGTTGTGAAAGGAATTCTAACAAATTACTCAATACATGAATGTGAAAGGGTTTTCTCACATAAAGGATTCTTAGAGTTGAAATGTTTTCTCAAATAAACTTTGAATGAATAACTAGGAGCTATTCTAATGAACTTTAGCATGGATTGGCTATTTGATGTGCCCTTCAATGGATGATAAGAAAAGAGGTGATTACCCATGTCCCATAATGATAAGACAAGAGGCGATTACCCATATTTATTAAAGATAGGATGAATATGATTGATGACTATTTCGTGGAAATTATGCTTAGCATCGAATGGACAAGTGGCGATTACCCGTGTCCCATAACTATGTGCCACCATAGGATGATTGTCTTAGATAGACATTAGCTAGTGGATCTACATAAGCTAGAAGTTTATGGTTCTTACCTTGGCAAATGAGGAAATATCTTTCTTCTATGTGGGATAGACACTAAATTCCATGTTATATCTGACATAGTCTATATGTTGGTTAACGGTACTTTCCACTATAATGATGAACTAAGGTTACTTCTAAAATTATCCCAAATGTGTTCAAAGATGATTTTTACTTGCATTGACCATGATCTTGATTGTTCTTCTAACCTCTTATCTTATGTTTTAATTTGGTCATTGCATATCACGAAAAGTCCTTTTAGCATGAATTGGTAAATTTTATGCATTGTTATCATACTTCGTATATTCTTTGTACTAACGCATACTCTTGCCTACATTCTTTCAAAATGTAGGGTCTGACGCTCTGATTCTGCATCCTCGTGGCTAGTGATCAATTTAGTGGTTTTAGGAAGTGGTGAGTCCTCATATTCTGAAGACCGAACCTTTTATTGCTTATCGTCTTTACTTGTCAGATATTGTATGGTATGCATGGGTTACGTCCCAATTACTCTTAATGTAATGATCACTTTGAGACTATTTAGACTCCCGCTTCATTTTTTGACAAACTCTTTATGCTATAAACTGTCTTTTAAACTCTTAAACTCTATTATCTTGTATGATGTATGTTAAGTGGCTTGTGTAGCACCTCTCGGGGTCCTATCCGCCATGTCACGTCAAGGGGGTACTTTGGGTCGTAAAATTATAACATTGCGTATCGAGAGTCCCTATACAAGCCACTTAGCATACATCATACAAGATAGTAGAATTTAAAGAATTCAAAAGACAGTTTTATATTATATAGAGTTTGACAAAAGCGGAAGTCTAACATAAGTCTCAAAGAAATCTAGTACATCATACCGGTCAATCATACAAGCCAATCGTAGATGGGTTACTGGGACCCTAACATTTACCCATTTATGATGGATCCCATATATGGTCCTTTGGTCTTCCTATGGTCCCTTACATGCCATCCGCTGTACCCAACTTTGACCCTCAACATTTCTCTAAGTCTAGGACTCACCAACAAGACCTACCTACGACTCATATAAGGATGACAAACCATAAAAAGGGTACTAGAACTTGACTTTTGAAAATAATTTATCCTACTACCTACTGTTTCAACCTACGGCTCGTAGGAGCACCTACGGTCCGTAGGTGGGACTCATAGACACAGATACGAGCTAAGAAAAAAGATGCATTATTCCTTCCTTTCAAATTCGAGGTCTTACAAAATCGCTAAAAGTCGCCAAAGTCTTATACAAATGTAAGAAGAAGGGAGCTTGAGTTTGAGGTTGATTATTGGGTCTAATGGAAGATTTCACCCATGAAAAGTGTAACGATATATTGATAGTAAGGAAAACTTAGTCCTCACTATGCGGGCTCATATATGATTTTGCGACGTATTGGCATGGTTTCTTATGAACTTGAGTAGCCTAATGATTTAGCTTTGTTGCATCCGGTATTCCATGTCTCTTTGATGAATAAGTGTGTTGGAGATCCGACGTCCAATGTACCTCTGGAAGGTTTAAGAGTTAATGAAAATCTTTCCTATGAAGAGGTTTCAAATGAGATTTTAGACCGGCAAGTTTAGAAGTTGAAAAATAAAGAAGTTGCTTACGTGAAAGTTCTTTGGATGAATTAATTAGTTAAGGGTGATACTTAGGAGGCCGAACCCGATATGATATCCCGATATCCTTAACCCTATCCCTCTGCTCCTATCCTAGCTTGAGGTATTAGTTTCTCATAGCTCATTATTTCGGATTAATGTGTTTTAGTCTTTCTCATGTTTACATATGTATACAGGTTCATGAAAAACTTGATTTTGATGTTAGGATTTAGCTTGGAGTGATTTTCCATGTTTATGTGTGTTTTGATGAAATTTGGATTCATGTTTGTGTAACACCTCAGATTCGAGAAAGGGCTAAATAGTAGTTTTTAGAAGTTTCAGGTGCCATCCGATGGAGGCCAACCACAGCCCGTGGACAGAACCATGGACCGTAGGTCTGGTCCGTCGATTGACAATCTAAGTTGGTTTAGGATCACGAACCATGGCCTGGACCAACGAACTGTCGTTGGGTCCACGGTTCGTGGTTGAGGGTCCGTGGATCATGACCCCCAAACCTTAGTTTTTGAAAGAAATGATGAACGTGCAGGACGGACCGTCGGTCAAACTATGGTCCATCATTCTGAGCGTGGTTAGGGTTCGGCAGTTATTTGGAAAGAAAGACCTTTTGGTTCAACTTCAAACGGTCATATCTTTTAGCACAAAATGATTTAGGTGGCCCATGACCTATCAAATTAAATATAATTGAATCCTCTTTCCAACGCCACCGGATTTGCTAAAATCCAAGCCCTGAGTAAAAAGTTATGCTCATTTTAGTGAAGCCCTATCGAGCAGACCATGAACGACGGACCCAGTCGACGGATGGTAGTCCAAACGATGGTCCGTCAGTCCCGTAATAGATTAAATTCGGCAGTTTTTAAGTCAGGGGTTATTTGGTCTTTTCTCAATTATTTTAACTCAATACTACGTCGTTTTGCCTATGTCTATGACCCATATATAAGTATTTTAACCCCCAAATTTCCATAATTGGAAAGCATTCTCTTAAATTTCTATAAGAAGAACAAGTCTCCTCTCAAAATATTTCTCTCTCTAGAACTTGAGGAAGAAGAAGAAGGGTTCAACGTATGGGTTTTAAGGCAAGCCTCCATTTTCACCATTGAAGATAAGCATTTGGATTTGAGGTATGATAGTCTTCATCCATGGATCCCTTCCATCCATGGAGTTTCCAAATTCTCCTATTTTCAAAGTTAGAAATCCCCAATTAAGTTAGGGTTTACTTTAATTGTCATGGGTTCTCTTCATTATTGATTTAAATGATTGAATAATGATCTCTGATGCATGAATTGATGAAATACTATGATTTTGTGATGATTTCTTCATGAACCAATGTAAATGCCATATTTCCCCAATTATGATGATATGATGTGGGTCTTTTTTTATGAAAGAAGAGTTTTTTGAAATCAATCATGAAGTGATAAAATCACATGAATTTATGATGAAATCCATATCTAATCCTTATTTTGTTGATGTGGTGATTGAAAGTAGGTTTTGAACCTTGAGAGGTGAATTATGAGATTATGCATGTTCTTATGAAATCTGTGTAAATATTTTAAGGATTCTTGAGAGTAAAGTATCACTAACGATGTTGTTGTTGTGTTGTTGAAAGGAGTTTCTCATGAACACATGGAAGTATGATTGTGAAAGATCTTCTCACCTAATTGAATCAACGATAAAGAACTATCATAATGAAACCTAGCTTGGATTGTATACTTAATTGTACATTTCCATGGATAGCTTGGATTGGATACTTAATTGTACCTTTCAATGGATAGCTTGGATTGGATACTTAATTGTACCTTTCCATGGATAGCTTGGATGGGATACTTAATTGTACCATTCCATTGATAGCTTGGATTGGATACTTAATTGTACCTTTCCATGGATTACTTGGATTGGATACTTAATAGTACCTTTCCATGGATAACTTGGATTGGATACTTAATTGTACCTTTCCATGGATGTCTTATGGCTTAGCTTTGATTGGTTATTGAATGATACCTTTCCATGGATATGTTGGATTGTTAAGATGACGTGCCCTTCCATGGATAATAAGAACAAGTTAAGAAAATAACTACTTCCCACAATAATAATGAACCAAGGTTACTTCAAGGAAGTTAGGTAAGTATGTTTTAACTTGATGTTCACTTGCATTGATCATGGTTTATGACTTATGCTTTCTAAACTTTCAAGATGCATGTTTTAGCTTGATGAAGTATTACTCATGAAAATGTCCCTGTTTAACATGTTTTAAATGTTTTATGCATGTCTATCATACTTGGTACATTATTTTGTACTAACGCATACTCGTGCCTACATTTCCCTAAATATAGGGTCCGACAGTCAGGGTTCTCAACTTCGTGGGTAGAGGTTGATTTACGAGATTTCTGAGCTTTGGTGAGTCCTCATGCATTTGAGGACGAACTTTCATTGTTCTTAGTTTCTTTATTACTCTCAGTTTTGGGACATGATGTATGAGCTAGGCCCAATTTCATTTTATTGTATTAGATGGCTATTGAGACAAGTGTTTAGACTTCTGCTTTACTTTCATAAAACTTTGGACTTGAAATGTTGTCTTTATCTCCTTCTTTCTATTTCTTATATTATGAATACTAAGTGGCTTGTATGGGGCCTCCAGGGGTCCTTTACACCATGTTACATCTAGGGTGTACCTCTGGATTGTGACAAACTTGGTAATCCGAACACAAGGTTTAGAAAGGTCCTAGGATGTCTCATAAACCACGTCATGTAGAGTCTCGTTCATGAGTGTGAATCGCACCACATTTATGAATGAGAGGCTACAAGATGATTAGGAAACTCCAATTATTTCATTACTCTAAAGTCATGCGATAGAGTGTAACTTTAGGTGTCTTCCTCTCCTTACTCCTATTTATGCTTTTCAGAATATGTTTCCACAAATGAATCCTGTGAGAAGGAATAGGAATATTCGTGAAAATGTGAGACAAGAGGTTCTATAAGTGTCGGTCAACCCTTTGGTCGAGCAAGTAACTAATGATGAGTTTCAAGCCGCATTTCATACATTGGCCCAAGCTATGATGGCTCAAGCAAAAAGGGAATTTGTGGATCCCGTGAACCCAAATGTGGGTACGAAGACAACTAGAGTGAGGGACTTTATTAGGATGAATCCTCCAAAATTTCATAGGTCTAAATTTGAGGAAGATCCTCAAGAGTTCATTGATGAGGTGTATAAGGTGCTGATGATCATGGGAGTAACGCCAGTGGAAAAGGCGGAATTGACTGCTTAACAACTTAAGGGTGTTGCTCAAGTTTTGTTCAACCTATGGAAAGAAGAGAGGGCGGTACATAAGGGTCCTCTTGATTGGAAGAAATTTAAGGTTACTTTCCTTGATAGGTTTTTTCCCCTTGAGATGAGAGTGGAAAAGGTACTTGAGTTCATTAACCTTCACCAAGGAGATATGAGTGTAAAGGAGTACTCTTTGAAATTCACGCAATTGTCTAAATATCATACAACAATGGTTGCCGATCCAATGCCAAGAATGAGTAAGTTTGTGTCGGGTGCTTCCAACTTAGTGGTCAAAGAATGCCTAACATTCATGTTTGTTAAGGAGGTGGATGTTTCCTGGTTGATGATATATGCACAACAAATGGAAGAGGAGAAGCTTAAAGAGAAAACTAAGGATTCAAAGAGGGCAAGAAGGGATGATGGTGAGTCTTCACATTAAAGTTTTGACAGAGGAAATCGTTCTCAAGGTAAGGGTGGTAATGAGAAAATATGGCCCGAGTGTAGGGAATGTGGGAGAAGACATGAGGGTAAATGTATAGACAGTTCTAATGCTTGGTTTGGGTGTGGAAAAAGTGGTCACAAGAAAAGTGATTACCCAATTCTTACTTCTAAGGAAAGGGATGGTAGGCAAGATAAAACTCAAGAAGATCATGAGGGTTCCCCGGATGCGGTAATTGGTAAGTTAAGGTCTTTTAACTTGTGGTTATGTATTGTTTATTGTTGAGTGTTTCGTTGGATATTGTAAGACTCCATGTATGGAAATTGTGTTCGGAGTAGTCCTTAAAATCCTTGTGGAAACTTCTTAGGTGTGTACTTGTATCAATGGTTTCGTGGTTGTTACGACGTTGGTGTTATGGTTATATTGAGGGAGATGGATTTGAAAAGACTAGCGGGGTTTGCTCCCAAGAGGGAGATAGTGTGCTTCATGATTGGTAAGTGAGTAGAATTATATTGGTTTTGGAAGAGTTCCTTGTTATGGTTTCGTGGGTGAATGTTCGAAGGCGATGTGATTTCTTAGTATCACTTTCTCTTTCCACCATCTTTGAGTCTAGCTTGTGGTCTTAGCTCCTCATGGTTCACTCTTTAGGATTCTTGTGTCTTAGTCATCCTCATGTTTCCTCATGCATGCACAGTCATGAAAAAACATTTTTTTCAAAAATATGATTTCGTTTAATTGATTGCTTCTTGTTTATGTGCATTTGAGTATCATCTTGCATGTTTTTATTATGAAAAGATGTTTTAAAAAGTATGCTTTAGCTTGAAGTTGAAGTTTCCTCCTCATATATGTGTATTTTTGTGATTACATTCATGTTGGGCTTCTAGGTTTAGTTCTTATCTTCCTTATGATGTTTAGAATATGTTTTAGCTTGGAGTCGAGGTTCCTCCATGGTTATGTGCATATTTATGAAGTTGTATTGATGATTGGGTTGCTAGTTTCTCTCTTACTCTTTTCGTGCTAGCGTGATTTCTATTCAAGGACGAATGTTCCCAAGAGGGAGATAAAGTACCACCTCAGATTCGAGAAAAGGCTAAATAGTAGTTTTTAGCAGTTTCAGGGGCCATCCGACAGAGGCCAACCACGACCCGTGGACTGAACCACGGACCATAGGTCTAGTCCGTGGATTGGCAGCCTAAGTTGGTTTAGGATCACTAACCACAACCTAGACCAACGGACCATCGTTGGGTCCACGGTCCATGGTTGAGGGTCCGTGGATCATGGCCCCTAAACCTCAGTTTTTGAATCAAATGACGGACGTACAGGACGGACCGTCAGTCTGAGCGTTGTTAGGGTTCTGTAGTTTTTTGGAACGAAAGAGCTTTTGGATCAACTTCAAACGGTCATATCTTTTAGCACAAAATGAATTAGGTGGCCCATGACTTATCAAATTAAAGATAATTGAATCCTCTTTCCAACGCCACTGAGTTTGCTTAAATCCAAGCCCCAAGTAACAAGTTATTATCGTTTTAGTGAAGACCTTACGGGCAGACCATGAACGACGAACCCAGTCGACGGACGGTAGTCCAAACGATGGTCCGTTATTCCCGTAGTAGATTGAATTCAGCAGTTTTTAAGTCAGGGGTTATAGGGTACTTTACCAATTGTTTTAACTCATACTGCATCATTTTGCCTATGTCTAAGACCCATATATATGTATTTTAACCCCAGATTTTCCACAGTTGGAAATCATTCTCTTAAATTTCTATAAGAATAACAAGTCTCCTCTCCAAATATTTCTCTCTCTAGAACTTGAAGAAGAAGAAAAAAGGTTCAACATAGAGTTTCAAGGCAAGCCTCCATTTTCACCATTGAAGATAAGCATTTGGCTTTGAAGTATGATAGTTTTCATCCATGGAGTTCCCAAATTCTCCTATTTTCAAAGTTAGAAATCCCCAATTAAGTTAGAGTTTTCTTCAATTGCCATGGTTCTCTTGATTATTGATTTAAATGATTAAATTATGATCTCCGATGCATGAATTGATGAAATACTATGAATATATGATGAGTTCTTCATGAACCAATGTAAATCCCATATTTCCCCAATAATGATGATATGATGTGGGTCTTTTCTTATGAAAGAAGAGTTTTAATAAAATCAAGCATGAAGTGATAAAATCACATGAATTTATGATGAAATCCATATCTAATCCTTATTTTCTTGATGTGGTGATTGAAAGTAGGTTTTGAGCCTTGAGAGGTGAATTATGAGATGATGCATGTTCTTATGAACTCTATGTAAATGTTTTAAGGATGCTTGAGAGTAAACCATCACTGATGATGTTGTTGTTGTGTTGTTGAAAGGAGTTTCTCATGAACACATGGAAGTATGATTGTGAAAGATCTTCTCACCTAATTGAATCTAAGATAAAGAACTATCATAATGAAACCTAGCTTGGATTGGATACTTAATTGTACATTTCCATGGATAGCTTGGATTGGATACTTAATTGTACCTTTCAATGGATAGCTTGGATTGGACACTGAATTGTACTTTTCCATGGATAGCTTGGATGGGATACTTAATTGTACCATTCCATGGATAGCTTGGATTGGATACTTAATTGTACCTTTCCATAGATAACTTGGATTGGATACTTAATAGTACCTTTCCATGGATAGCTTGAATTGGATGCTTAATTGTACCTTTCCATGCATGTCTTATGACATAGCTTGGATTGGTTATTGAATGATACCTTTCCATGGATATGTTGGATTGTCAAGATGATGTGCCCTTCCATGGATAATAAGAACAAGTTAAGAAAATAACTACTTTCCACAATCATAATGAACCAAGGTTACTTCAAGGAAGTATCGTAAGTATGTTTTAACTTGATGTTCACTTGCATTGATCATGGTTTTATGACTTATTGTTTCTAAACTTTCAAGATGCATGCTTTAGCTTGATGAAGTCTTACTCATGAAAATGTCCCTGTTTAGCAGGTTTTAAATGTTTTATGCATGTCTATCATACTTGGTACATTATTTTGTACTAATGCTTACTCTTGCCTACATTTCCCCAAATGTAGGGTCCGACATTTAGGGTTCTCAGTTTCGTGGTTAGAGGTTGATTTACGAGATTTCTGAGCTTTGGTGAGTCCTCATCCATTTGAGGATAGACTTTCATTGTTCTTAGTTTGTTTCTTACTTTCAGTTTTGGGACATGATGTATGGGCTAGGCCCAATTTCATTCTATTGTATTAGATGGCTATTGAGACAAGTGTTTAGACTTCTGCTTTACTTTTATAAAACTTTGGACTTGAAATGTTGTCTTTATCTCCTTTGTTCTATTCTTATGTTATGAATGGTAAGTGGCTTGTATGGGGCCTCCAGGGGTCCTATACACCATGTTACATCTAGGGTGTACCCCTGGGCTGTGACAAACTTGGTAATTCGAGCACAAGGTTTAAAATGGTCCTAGGATGTCATATAAGCCACGTCATGTAGAGTCTCGTTCATGGATGTGAATAGCACCACATTTATGAATGAGAGGCTACAAGATGATTAGGAAACTTCACTTCTTTCATTATTATAAAGTCCTGCGATAGAGTGTAACTTTAGGTGTATTCCTCTCCTAACTCTTATTTTTTTGCTTTTTAGAATATGCTTCCACAAATGAATCCCGTGAGACGGAATAAGAATATTAGTGAAAATGTTAGACAAGAGGTTCTCTAAGTGTCGGTCAACCCTTTGGCCGAGCAAGTGACTAATGATGAGTTTCAAGCCACATTTCATGCATTGGCCCAAGCTATGATGGCTCAAGCAAATAGGGAAGTTGTGGATCCCGTGAACCCAAATCTGGGTAAGGAGACAACTAGAGTGAGGGACTTTATTAGGATGAATCCTCCGAAATTTCATCGGTCTAAAGTTGAGGAAGATCCTCAAGAGTTCATTGATGAGGTGTATAAGGTGCTGATGATCATGGGAGTAATGCCGATGGAAAAGGCGGAATTGACAGCTTATCAACTTAATGGTGTTGCTCAAGTTTTGTTCAACCTATGGAAAGAAGAGAGGGCGGTACATAAGGGTCCTCTTGATTTGGAGAAATTTAAGGTTAATTTCCTTGATAGGTTTCTCCCCTTGAGATGAGAGTGGAAAAGGTACTTCAGTTCATTAACCTTCGCCAAAGAGATATGAGTGTAAATGAGTACGCTATGAAATTCACGCAATTATCTTAATATGATCCAACAATTGTTGCCGATCCAAGGGCAAGAATGAGTAAGTTTGTGTCGGGTGCTTCCAACTTAGTGGTCAAAGAATGCCTAACCTCCATGCTTGTTAAGGAGATGGATGTTTCCCGGTTGATGATACATGCACTAAAAATAGAAAAGGAGAAGCTTAAAGATAAAACTAGGGATTCAAAGAGGACAAGAAGGGATGATGGTGAGTCTTCACATTCAAGGTTTGACACGGGAAATCGTTCTCAATGTAAGGGTGGTAGTGAGAAAATGTGGCTCGAGTGTAGGGAATGTGGGAGATGACATTAGGGTAAATGTCTAGCCGGTTCTAATGCTTGCTTTGGGTATGGAAAGAGTGGTCACAAGAAAAGAGATTGCCCAATTCTTACTTCTAAGGGAAGGGATGGTAGGCAAGATAAAACTCAAGAAGATCATTAGGGTTCCCCGAATGCGGTAATTGGTAAGTTAAGGTCTTTTAACTTGTGGTTATGTATTGCTTATTAGTTGAGTGTTTCGTTGGATATTGTAAGACTCCATGTATGGAGATTGTGTTTGGAGTAGTCCTTAAAATCCTTGTGGAAACTTCTTAGGTGTGTACTTGTATCAATGGTTTAGTGGTTGTTAAGACGTTGGTGTTATGGTTAGATTGAGGGAGATGGATTTGAAAAGACTAGCGGGGTTTGCTCCCAAAGGGGAGATAGTGTGCTTCATGGTTTGTAAGTGAGTAGAATTATGTTGGTTTTTGAAGAGTTCCTTGTTATGGTTTGGTGGGTGAAAGTTCGAAGGCGATGTGATTTCTTAGTATCCCTATCTCTTTACACCATCTTTGAGTCTAGCTTGTGGTCTTAGCTGCTCATGGTTCACTCTTTAGGATTCTTGTGTCTTAGTCATACTCATATTTTCTCATGCATGCACACTCATGAAAAAAAATTGATTTTCAAAAATATGATTTAGTTTAATTGATTGCATTCATGTTGGGCTGCTAGGTCTAGTTCATATCTTCCTTATGATGTTTAGAATATGTTTTAACTTGGAGTCGAGGTTCCTTCATGGTTATGTGAATTTTTATGAAGTTGTATTGATGATTGGGTTGCTAGTTTCTCTCATACTTTTTTCGTGCTAGCATGATTTCCATTCGAGAACGAATGTTCCCAAGAGGGAGATAATGTAACACCTCAGATTTGAGAAGGGCTAAATAGTAGTTTTTAGCAGTTTCAGGTGCCATCCGACGGAGCCCAACCACGATTCGTGGACTGAACTACGGACTGTAGGTCTGGTCCGTGATTTGGCAGCCTAAGTTGGTTTAGGATCACGAACCACAGCCTGGACCAAAGGACCGTCGTTGGGTCCACGGTCCATGGTTGAGGGTCCGTGGATCATGGCCCCCAAACCTCAGTTTCTGAATCAAATGACGGATGTACATGATGGACCGTCAGTCTGAGCGTGGTTAGGGTTCGGCAGTTTTTTGGGAAGAAAGAGCTTTTGGGTCAACTTCAAACGGTCATATCTTTTAGCACAAAATGAATTAGGTGGCCCATGACCTATCAAATTAAAGATAATTGAATCCTCTTTCCAACGCCACTGAGTTTGCTTAAATCCAAGCCCCGAGTAACAACTTATTATCGTTTTAGTGAAGCCCTGTCGGGAAGACCATGAACGACGGACCCAGTCGACGGACGGTAGTCCAAACGACGGTCCATCAGTCCCGTAGCAGATTGAATTCGGCAGTTTTTAAGTTAGGGGTTATTAGGTCTTTTCTCAATTGTTTTAACTCAATACTACATCATTTTGCCTATGTCTAAGACCCATATATAAGTATTTTAACCCCTAAATTTCCACAATTGGAAATCATTATCTTAAATTTCTATAAGAAGAACAAGTCTCCTCTCCAAATGTTTTTCTCTGTAGAACTTGAAGAAGAAGAAGATGGGTTCAACGTAGGGTTTCAAGGCAAGCCTCCATTTTCACCATTGAAGATAAACATTTGGCTTTGAGGTATGATAGTTTTCATCCATGGATCCCTTCCATCCATGGAGTTACCAAATTCTCCTATTTTCAAAGTTAGAAATCCCCAATTAAGTTAGGGTTTTCTTCAATTGCCATGGGTTCTCTTCATTATTGATTTAAATGATTGAATTATGATCTATGATGCATGAATTGATGAAATACTATGATTTTGTGATGAATTCTTCTTGAACCAATGTGAATCCCATATTTCCCCAATTATGATGATATGATGTGGGTCTTTTCTTATGAAAGAAGAGTTTTATGAAATCAAGCATGAAGTGATAAAATTACATGAATTTATGATGAAATCCATATCTAATTTTTATTTTCTTGATATGGTGATTGAAAGTATGTTTTGAACCTTGAGAGGTGAATTATGAGATTATGCATATTCTTATGAAATCTATGTAAATGTTTTAAGGATGCTTGAGAGTAAAATATCACTGATGATATTGTTGTTGTGTTCAAAGGACTTTCTCATGAACACATGGAAGTATGATTGTGAAAGATCTTCTCACCTAATTGAATCAAAGATAAAGAACTATCATAATGAAACCTAGCTTGGATTGGATACTTAATTGTACATTTCTATGTATAGCTTGGATTGGATACTTAATTGTACCTTTCAATGGATAGCTTGGATTGGATACTTAATTGTACCTTTCCATGGATAGCTTGGATGGGATACTTAATTGTACCATTCCATGGATAGCTTGGATTGGGTACTTAATTGTACCTTTCCATGGATAACTTGGATTTGATACTTAATAGTACCTTTTCATGGATAACTTGGATTGGATACTTAATTGTACCTTTCCATGGATGTCTTATGACTTAGCTTGGATTGGTTATTGAATGATACCTTTCCATAGATAGCTTGGATTTTCATGATGATGTGCCCTTCCATGGATAATAAGAACAATTTAAGAAAATAACTACTTCCCACAATAATAATGAACCAAGGTTACTTAAAGGAAGTATCGTAAGTATGTTTTAACTTGATGTTCACTTGCATTGATCGTGGTTTTGTGACTTATGGTTTCTAAACTTTTAAGATGCATGTTTTAGCTTGATCATTGCTTACTCATGAAAATGTCCCTGTTTAGCATGTTTTAAATGTTTTATGCATGTCTATCATACTTGGTACAGTTTTTTGTACTAACGCATACTCTTGCCTACATTTCCCCAAATGTAGGGTCTGACAGTCATGGTTCTCAGTTTTGTGGCTAGAGGTTTATTTATGAGATTTCTGAGCTTTGGTGAGTCCTCATGCATTTGAAGACGTATTTTCATTGTTCTTAGTTTCTTTCTTACTTTCAGTTTTGGGACATGATGTATGGGCTAGGCCCAATTTCATTCTATTGTATTAGATGGCTATTGAGACAAGTGTTTGGACTTCTGCTTTACTTTTATAAAACTTTGGACTTGAAATGTTGTCTTTATCTACTTTTTTTATTTCTTATGTTATGAATGTTAAGTGGCTTGTATGGGGCCTCCAGGGGTCCTATACACCATGTTACAACTAGGGTGTACCCCTGGGTTGTGACAAACTAGGTAATCCGAGCACAAGGTTTAGAATGGCCGCACGATGTCTCATAAGCCTCGTCATGTAGAGTCTCGTTCTTGAGTGTGAATCGCACCACATTTATGAATGAGAGGCTACAAGATTAGTAGGAAACTCCACTTCTTTCATTACTCTAAAGTTGTGTGATAGAGTGTAACTTTCGGTGTCTTCCTCTCCTAACTCCTATTTATGCTTTTCAAAATATGCTTCCACAAATAAATCCTGTGAGAAGGAATAGGAATGTTCGTGAAAATGGGAGACAAGAGGTTCTCTAAGTGCCGGTCAACCCTTTGGCCGAGCAAGTGACTAATGATGAATTTCAAGCCGCATTTCATGCGTTGGCCCAAGCTATGATGGCTCAAGCAAATAGGGAAGTTTTGGATCCCGTTAACCCAAATCGGGGTACGACGACAATTATAGTAAGGGACTTTATTAGGATGAATCCTCCGAAATTTCCTGGGTCAAAAGTTGAGGAAGATCCTCAAGAGTTCATTGATGAGGTGTATAAGGTGCTGATGATCATGGGAGTAACGCCGGTGGAAAAGGTGGAATTGACAGCTTATCAACTTAAGGGTGTTGCTCAAGTTTTTTTCAACCTATGGAAAGAAGAGAGGGCGGTAGATAAGGGTCCTCTTGATTGGGAGAAATTTAAGGTTACTTTCCTTGATAGGTTGTTTCCCCTTGAGATAAGAGTGGAAAAGATACTTCAGTTCATTAACCTTCGCCAAGGAGATAATAGTGTAAATGGGTACCCTTTGAAATTCATGCAATTATCTAAATAAGATCCAACAATGGTTGCTGATCCAAGGGCAAGAATGAGTAAGTTTGTGTCGGGTGCTTCCAACTTAGTGGTCAAAGAATGCCTAACCTCCATGCTTGTTAAGGAGATGGATGTTTCCCGGTTGATGATACATGCACAACAAATAGAAGAGGAGAAGCTTAAAGAGAAAACTAGGGATTCAAAGAGGGCAAGAAGGGATGATGGTGAGTCTTCACATTCAAGGTTTGACGGAGGAAATCGTTCTCAAGGTAAGGGTGGTAGTGAGAAAATGTTGCCCGAGTGTAGGGATTGTGGGAGAAGACATGAGGGTAAATGTCTAGCCGATTCTAATGCTTGCTTTGGGTGTGGAAAGAGTGGTCACAAGAAAAGAGATTGCCCAATTCTTACTTTTAAGGGAAGGGATGGTAGGCAAGATAAAACTCACGAAGATCATGAGGGTTCCCCGGATGCGGTAATTGGTAAGTTAAGGTCTTTTAGCTTGTGGTTGTGTATTGCTTATTGTTGAGTGTTTCGTTGGATATTGTAAGACTCCATGTATGGAGATTGTGTTTGGAGTAGTCCTTAAAATCCTTGTGGAAAGTTCTTAGGTGTGTACTTGTATCAATGGTTTAGTGGTTGTTAAGATGTTGGTGTTATAGTTAGATTGAGGGAGATGGATTTGAAAAGACTAGCGGGGTTTGCTCCCAAGGGGGAGATAGTGTGCTTCATGGTTGTTAAGTGAGTAGAATTATGTTGGTTTTGGAAGATTTCCTTGTTATGGTTTGGTGGGTGAAAGTTCTAAGGCGATGTGATTTCTTAGTATCCCTATCTCTTTCAACCATCTTTGAGTCTAGCTGGTGGTCTTAGCTGCTCATGGTTCACTCTTTAGGATTCTTGTGTCTTAGTCATCCTCATGTTTCCTCATGCATATACACTCATGAAAAAAAATTGATTTTCAAAAATATGATTTAGTTTAATTGATTGCTTCATGTTTATGTGCATTTGAGTATCATCTTGCATGTTTGTCTTATGAAAAGATGTTTTAAAAAGTATGCTTTAGATTGGAGTTGTAGTTTTCTCCTGAGATATGTGCATTTATTTGATTGCATTCATGTTGGGCTGCTTGGTCTAGTTCCTATCTTCCTTATGATATTTAGAATATGTTTTAGCTTGGAGTCGAGGTTCCTCCATGGTTATGTGCATTTTTATGAAGTTGTATTGATGATTGGGTTGCTTGTTTCTCTCTTACTCTTTTCGTGCTAGTGTGATTTCCATTTGAGGATGAATGTTCCCAAGAGGGAGACAATGTAACACCTCAGAAGCTAGTTTCTCTCTTACTCTGGTCCGTGGATTGGCAGCCTAAGTTGGTTTAGGATCACGAACCACGGCCTGGACCAACGTACCATCATTGGGTTAACGGTCCATGGTTGAGGGTCCATGGATCATGGCTCCCAAACCTCAGTTTCTGAATCAAATGACGGACGTACAGGACGGACCATCAGTCTGAGCGTGGTTACGGTTCGACAGTTTTCGGAAAGAAAGAGCTTTTGGGTCAACTTCAAACGGTCATATCTTTTAGCACAAAATGAATTAGGTGGCCCATGACCTATCAAATTAAAGATAATTGAATCCTCTTTCCAACGCCACTGAGTTTGCTTAAATCCAAGCCCTGAGTAACAACTTATTATCATTTTAGCGAAGCCCTGTCGGGTAGACCATGAACGACGGACCCAGTCGACGGACGGTAGTACAAACAATGGTCCGTCAGTCCCGTAGTAGATTTCATTCGACAATTTTTAAGTCAGGGGTTATTTGATCTTTTCCCAATTGTTTTAACTCAATACTACGTCATTTTGCCTATGTCTAAGACCCCTATATAAGTATATTAAGTCAGGGGTTATTTGGTCCATATCTACTACTTGTTTTCTAGATGTGGTGATTGAAAGTAGATTTTGAACCTTGAGAGATGAATTATGAGATTACGCATGATATTATGAAATCTATGTAAATGTTTTAAGGATGCTTGAGAGTAAAGTATGAATGATGATATTGTTGTTGTGTTGTTAAAAGGAGTTTCTCATGAACACATGGAATTAAGATTGTGAAAAATCTTCTCACCTAATTGATTCAAAGATAAAGAACTATCCTAATGAAACCTAGCTTGGGTTGGATACTTAATTGACCTTTCCATGGATAGCTTGGATTGTATACTTAATTGTACCTTTCCATGGATAGCTTGGATTGGTTATTGAATGATACATTTCTATGGATAGCTTGGATTGGCAAGATGATGTGCCCTTCCATGTATAATAAGAACAACTTAAGAAAATAACTACTTCCCACAATAATAATGAACCAAGGTTACTTCAAGGAAGTATCGTAAGTATGTTTTAGCTTGATGTTCACTTGCATTGATCATTGTTTGACGACTTATGGTTTCTAAACTCTCAAGATGCATGTTTTAGCTTGATCATTGCTTACTCATGAAAATGTCCCTGTTTAGCATATTTTAAATATTTTATGCATGGCTATCATACTTGGTGCATTGTTTTTTACTAACGCATACTCTTTCCTACATTTCGTCAAATGTAGGGTCCAACAGTCAGGGTTCTCAGTTTCGAGACTAGAGGTTGATTTATGAGATTTTTGAGCTTTGGTGAGTCCTCATGCATTCGAGGAGGGACTTTCATTGTTCTTAGTTTCTTTCTTACTTTCAGTTTTGGGACATGATGTATGGGCTAGGCCCAATTTCTTTCTATTGTATTAGATGGCTATTGAGACAAGTGTTTAGGCTTCCGCTTTACTTTTATAAAACTTTGGACTTGAAATGTTGTCTTTATCTCCTTTGTTCTATTTCTTATGTTATGAATGCTAAGTGGCTTGTATGGGGCTTCCGAGGGTCCTATACGCCATGTTATATCTAGGGTGTACCCCTGGGTCGTGACAGTTTAGTTGTTAGTTTCTCTCATACTCTATTCATGCTAGCTTGAATCTCATTCAAGGATGAATGTTCCAAAAGGGGAGATATTGTAACACCTCATAAATTTGAAAGTCAAAAAGGAAATGAAAAGACAGATTTTTGGAACTTAAGCACGATCTACGAGTCCTATCTATAGACCTTAGGAAGGATGTCATAGACCTGAAATTGAGTTTTTGGTAATTCAAGTTTATGATGTTTTGCCTACGAATGAAAAGGAAGAATCGTAGGAATTGCACGAGCCATAGAGAGTACTCGTAGGATGGATTCAGAGATTTGGATTACGACCTCAGTTCCCAGAAGGATTTGACGGGTCATCATTTGTTCTATGGGTCGTAGAAAGATCTCAAACTTAGTGAGATTTTGGAGTTTAAATTGAGCTATATGGATGAGGCCTACGAACCATAAGATTTTAGACAGACCATAGAAAGGTCTCTTAGGAAATAAAGTGAATTTTAGTTTCTGAAGTTTGTTCTACGGTTGACCATTATGGGCCGTAGAAAATTCTATGGACTGTAGGAACAATCTGACAATTATTTTTAAGCGTATTTGAGTCTTTTCCTATGCATCTAATGCCTATACTATGACATTTTGACCCCTATTTTAAGCCATATAACTCCTTCACCCTTTGAAAGTTCCCTAATTCTCTCATTCACTCAAACCCCTAAATCACATCCACATTCATCCACTCCAATTCTCTCCCAAGGTGAAGAACAAGGTTAGGGTTTCAAAGCATCAAGACTCTAATTACTTCATTGCTTTTGGGCTCTGAACCTTAAGATATGTAGGGTTTTATCACTAGGTTCCATTCATTCATTGAGCCCTAAGGTTTCTCAATTCTCCAAGTTTAATTTCATCAAATTGATTAGGTTTTCATTCAATTATTCATCGATTCAAATTGTGTGGATTCAATTGCTTGAATTTGATCTTAATTTGACTGTTTTAAACTCAATTACATGCTTCCCAATTTCAATCACATGAACACATGCATTGATCATGATTTTGACTATGAACTCTTAAAGGCATGAATTGATGAAGGAATTAGGTCTTTGTGAATGATGTTTTCATGATGTTATGTGTGATTTATGAAAAATATTTTTTATGATCTAGGTTTCTTTAAGATGAGCATCAATTAAATTTTGAACGGGTTCCACACATTAAGAAATCATGATTTGGTGAAGTCTTTTTCACACATGGTTTAAGGAGCTACTCTATGATGTTTTTAGCTTGGATTAGTAACTTAATTGTGCTTTTCCATTGATGGTTATATGCTTATGTTTATGAATAATTATGTTTGGATTTTTTTTAGCACCGAGATAACAATGAGATTGAGTCTCTCCCATTAGTAGAGGTCGGGTCTCTAGTAGCAATCTCCATGTCCCTAACTACATGTCCCTACAAGTTTGTCTTAAGTTACATAGCTAGTGGATCCACCTAAGCTATATGTTTAAGATCATATCCTTGGAAACAAATGACATCCCTTTTCCGTGTGGTAGCAAGACACCGTATTCCACGTTATAGCTCGCGTGGTCTATGTCAATTAATAGTAAATATCCCACAAAATGAACTAAGTTACTTTAGTGATTTTGACGAAACATTATTTATGTTATTAAGACGTATTGACCATGTTCATGATTTATGACTCTTTTTCAAATGATCTTTCTATGTTTTAGCTTGGTCATGCATGTCATGTTTTTCCTCTATTTCCCCTTATGATCATGTTTTATGTTTTTATTTATATCCCTCGTACTTAGTACATTCCATGTACTAATGCATACTTGTGCCTACATTGTTTTACTAATATAAGGTATGCCACTTCTTCTCCTCCCACTCGTGGCTAGTTGATCGCTTAAGGATTTGAAGACTCGGTGAGTCCTCATGTTCCAAGGACCGTGTCACATTTACTTTAATTTCTTATTGTTTTGAGTTTCAAAAATTGTACGTGGTGTCTGAGTTATGTACCGACCACTTCTTGATGTATTAGAATGATTTGTCAAGACTATGTTAGACTTTCGTTGTTATGTCAAACGTTTTACTTTGATATGAACTCTGTATTTCAATTAATTATGTATATGTATGTCAAGTGGCTTGTGTAGGGCCTCTTCAGGTCTTATACGCCATGTTACATCTAGGTTGTACTTTGTCTTTTGACAAGACACTTGAAGTTGCTGCTCTGAATAAAGAAATTTTCATTACCTAAGACTACCCTTTAGATGTGACATGGTACCTAGAGCCACAAGTGACCCGAATCTAACAACATGGCAAGACATGACACTAGGATAGAAAACATAAATAGAAGAAAGACAAAAGTTAAATAAAGTCTCAAGTAGTTGTCATACCATAATAGAGAATTGATATACCATGAGTTTACAGTATTTATTATACGTTTCACTTAGAGTTTGTGTTTGTCTTGGGCTATTTTGTATTAGAAATAATGTTTTGTCTGTAATTCTTGCAGGAAATAGGCTGGGATGTGGTTGATGAAGAAGTGAGCTGAAAAAGTTCAGAAGTGGCCACCAACAGAGCCACCCACGGACTGTAGGTCAAGTGACAGGCCGTGGATGGGCAGTCGTAGGTCCTGGTCTGGAAGTTGAGTTTCAGTATTCAAACCACGGACTGACAGGACAGACCGTAGTCCAATCCACGGACCATAGGTGGAAGATCAGGGAAGTCTGACCAAGTGTGGAACCACAGAGCAAACGACGGACTGTATGTCGACCCTTGGGCCGTCCTTCACAACCGTCAATGAGATCAGAGAAGTTGAGGTTCCAGTACCTGATGAAGTTTCTATGTGTTGAGCCACGGAGGGTGACCTACGGACCGAAGGTCGACCCACGGTCCGTAGGTCAAGGCGTTGACAGAAATTGCGTTTCAGCGGTTATTTCTTTATTTTGTTTCCTGTTTTATTTAGGATTTGTTTTCTATAAATAGGAGTTGTAATCCTCGTTTTTGGGGGTTAGAAATTATTGGAAGGTTTTAGTTTTGGGATTATTTTGCAAACTCTTAGAAATTTAATTTCCAAAATTCGTTTTATACAATTTTCACTTTGAATTTCAATTCAAGATTTCAGGTTTCATCTATTCTAACTGTAAGTTCATGAATTCTTTTAACCTAATTATGAATTGTGAATTCTCACGCATGAGTAGCTAAATCCACAACTAGAGTTGTGGGAACCATGAGTAATCAATAAAGTATGAATAATAATTAAGTGATTCTTGAATAGTATTTATGCATGTATTGTTAATCCTTTCGTTTAGAAGTCTTTTTAACGAGTGCACATGTTAGAACTCACCTCGTTTCTACTCGCCGGACCAAGGAGGTAGTGAATCAGAAAAGGATTAAGCAATAGAGATTTAGTGAATGCTATCTAATAGTTCAATGTCAATTGGAGTGAGGGTTAAAACTTAACTACATTGATATGACCACTAATCTTGGGTAAAGGTAAGGGTTAGTAAAGCATACACCCGTAGACGGACCAAGTTGCGCGGCGAAATTCCCTACTTGGAGGACCAATCACTTAGGGATGCCTAACTTACCAACTTTACATGTTAAAAACTAGGAAATGATTACTATTATTAGATTTACTGCATTATAAGCTTGTGGGGAATACATACACCCTAGTTTCCTTCTCATATTGATAAAACGAAGTTTGAATATTGTTTACTTGTTACTTAAGTATTCAAATATGTTACTTACTTACAAAATCTCCTCTGTTTACTTTCCTCATAATTAAGTTGACTAAACGGATATAATTGTTAGTTAAGTTTAAGTCTGAACCATTTTCCTCGTGGGATCAACCCCAACCTACAAGTTGGGTTCTTTACTTGTTAACGATCGCTTATACTTCTTTAGGGAAGTGTAATTTGAGTGTATCAAATTTTGGTGTCGTTGCCGGGGAATTTGGCTTTTAGATTAAGTTTAACTACATTATTGAACTTTAGTCAAGTATTTCCTGATTTTACATTTTTGTTTTGTTTTTGTTTGCTACAGGTTTCTACTCTAGTGTATGCCAAGTACACGGAGTCGAGGTGAACCATTGACCCCCTACGATCCAAAGTTGAGTAAAACTTTGAGAAAAATGAATATTTAAGGGGTAAACAACAATCCAATCAGAGAGGATTTAAGAGATGGCGTAGAGGTACAGCCTCCAGGTATTGGTAATGTTACCGCTTAGGTTCATGGTGGTAATTTAATTGGTAATGTAGAAAGGGTTCAAAATCCGCCAGCACCGAGGTTTCGTGAGCATTACAAGGCTGATTATGATGCGACCACCTCAGATGGTTCTATTGTTCGTCCTCCTCTACCTCCAGGTCATACATTTGTGGTTACCAGCAGTCTGATACAGATGCTTACAACGAGAGGGTTGTTTTCTAGGTTGGCTTCGGAAGATCCATATGCTCATATGGCCAAATTGTCGAGTGTCTGTAAGAGTTGTGTAGGGCAACCGGAGTTAGATATGGATGTCATCGGACTCAGAGTATTCCCATTGTCGGTGATCGATGATGCTGTTGTGTGGTTTTCTGAGTTACCATACAATTCGATCTATTCATGGGACCAAATGCACAAGATGTTCACAGAAAGATACTTTCTGGTGTCCAAGAAGTTAAATCATAAAGACAAACTGAACAACTTCGCAACATTACCAGGAGAGTCAATAAGTAGTTCTTGGGATAGGTTCACCGGGTTCATCAGAAGTGTCACAAACCACCGCATTGATGATGAGTCTTTGGAAGAGTATTTCTATAGAGGCCAGGATGACAATGGAAGAGTTGTTCTAAATACAATTGCCAGAGGATCATATTGTGAGTATACTTTTGAGGAGATCACCGAAAAACTTGAAAGGATTTTCCAAAACAACAAAGTCTGGAGCACTAAAAAGGCAACTACTGGTAGGAGCACGTTCGCTGTCCAAACTGCGCCCAACCAAGCTAATGATGACATTCGGGAAGAGATGGCTCATATGAGAACAAAATTGGGTTTGGTACTGGAACATGTGAGTGGTAGTGCGGAAAAAGTGAATGTTGTGAATTATCTGAATCGGTCTCCACCATCACCAGTTGAAGAGTGTTCTAAGAGGAGGATGCGAATTTGGTGAATGATCAGACCGGGGGGTTTCTGAACCAACGCTCAAGGTTCCAACACGGATAATTGGCGCTAAGGTCAAGGAAACTAAGGTTGGAACTATGGAAGCTACAACCATAAGGGTAACTATGTTCGGGATGGAAACTACAATCATGACAACAACTACAACCGGAACAATTATGGAAACAAGAATGATAAGGTTGGACCCTATGTTCCTTGTGGTAATAGAGAGGGTGGTAATAGTATGTCACGAATTGAGGATATGATGCAAAAGATGATGAAGAGGTTTGATGCAACTGATGAGAATGTGAAAGAGATGCAAAATGACTTATCTGGAATCGGTCAATAAGTTGATGGCCATGTAGTGTTGATCAAGCAACTTGAGCAGCAGTTTAGTCAGTTGTCCACCACTGCGAACCCATGTCAGCCTGGCACACTTCCTAGCAACACCATCCAGAATTCCAAAAATGATGGGCATTGTATGGCAGTCACTACTCGTGGAGGAAAATAGACCATTTACCCACCCATGTCGTCTGAGGTTGAACAAGTGATAGAGAAGGACAAGGATGAGATTTAGGTTACTGAAGTGCCAAAAGATGATACTGCAAATGAAACTGAGGTGACTCAAAAAGTAGTTCCCATACCTAGACCTCCACCTCCATTCCCACAGAGATTGGTTAAAAAGACTGAAGAGGGTAAATACCGCAGGTTCATAACTATGTTGAGGAAACTTTCCATAAATGTCCCACTGATAGAAGCTTTGGAACAAATGCATAGGTATGCTAAATTCATGAAAGACTTGGTGACCAAAAAGTGGGCTGCTAGTTTTGAGAATGATGAGACGATGCAGCATCGCGGTGCCATTGCTCCTTGGTCACTTGTGCAAAATAAAGAGGATCCTGGAGCTTTCACTATTCATTGTACCATTGGGATGTTACACTTTGCGAAAGCTTTGTGTGACTTGGGTGCCAGCATTAATCTGATGCCATTGTCTATCTATAAGAAGTTGGGTTTAGGGGCTCCAAAACCGACTGCAATACGTCTATTGATGGCTGATAGAACTGTGAAGAAGCCCATTGGTGTTCTCCAAGATGTCCTTGTGAAATTGGAGTCGTTCATTTTTCAGGTGGATTTTGTGATCCTTGATTGTGAGGTTAATTTTGAGGTTCCCATCATCTTAGGGAGATGATTACTTGCTACTGACCGTTCCTTAGTTGATATGGAGAGAGGGTAGATGAAATTTTGACCAAATAATGAGGAGATAACTTTTAATATATGTAGGTCTATGAAGCAGGAAAGTGATCTTAAGTCGGTATCGGTGGTGAATCATATTGTGGAAAGAGGTTCTGAAGTGTCTATTGAAGAGAGGTTAGGTGTTGATGCACTGGCAGCGGTAATGATGAATTTTGATGGTGATGGTATTGAAGACTATGATGAATTGGTTTCCACACTTGATAGGTTCGAATTCCGTTCGAAACCAAAAAGATTGGAGTTAGATATGAAGAATCGTGAATGCCCACCTGCTAAACCGTCTGTGGAAGAGGCTCCAAAACTGGAACTCAAGGTCCTACCATCCCCTTTGAGGTATGTATTCTTGGGGAGAGATAGCACTTTACCGTTAATCATTGCTGCAGATTTGATCGAGGAGAAATTTGAGGCCTTGGTTTCTATTTTGAAGAGGTTTAAGAGGGCTATTGGATGGACTATTGCGGATATTATTGGTATTCCACCGGGCTTTTGTTCTCACAAAATATAACTCATGTCAGACAGTAACCAAGTATTGAGCACCAAAGGAGTCTGAATCCCCCTATGCAGGAGGTTGTGAAAAAGGAGATCATTAAGTGGTTGGATGCTGGAGTCATATATCCCATTACTGATAGTAGTTGGGTTTGTCCTGTTCAGTTTGTGCCCAAGAAAGGGGAAATCACTGTGGTTCCAAATGCTAAAAATGAGCTTGTTCCAATGAGGCCCGTGACTGGTTGGAGAGTGTGTATGGACTACCGCAAGCTAAATGTATGGACAGAGAAAAATCATTTCCCAATGTCGTTCATGGATCAGATGTTGGATCGTCTCGCTGGTAAAGGTTGGTATTGTTTTCTAGATGGGTATTCGGGCTACAATCAAATCTACATAGCACTGGAAGACCAAGAGAAGACCACATTCACTTGTCCTTATGGGACTTTCTCCTTCAAAAGGATGACATTTGGGTTGTGTAGTTCTCCAGCGACCTTCCAGCGTTGTATGATGTCGATATTTTCAGATATGGTGGAGGACACGATTGAGGTATTTATGGATGATTTCTCTGTGGCAGGTGACTCGTTTGATGGTTGTTTGATGCATCTGGCCGAGGTACAGAAATGATGTGAAGAGTGTAATCTTGTGCGTAATTGGGAAAAGTGCAACTTCATGGTGAAAGAGGGGATAGTTCTGGATCATCGGATTTCGCATAAAGGTATTGTGGTTGACAGAGCAAAATTTTAGGTGATAGAAAAGCTTCCACCACCCATCTCTGTGAAAGGTGTTCGGAGTTTTCTTAGGCATGCAAGTTTCTATCGGAGGTTCATAAAAGATTTGTTGAAAATTGCACACCCATCGTGCAAACTACTCGAAAAGGAGTGTAAGTTTGATTTGGATGATGCTTGTCTGAGAGCGGTTGGAGAGTTGAAGGCAAAGTTAACTTCCGTACCTATCATTATTTCACCAGATTGGGAACAACCGTTTGAAGTTATGTATGATGCGAGCGGGGTAGCGCTTGGGGTAGTATGAGGAAAGAGGCTAGAAAAGATTCTTCATCCGATCTACTATGCCAGCAAAGCTCTGAATATGGATCAAAAGAACTACATGGTGACTGAACAGGAACTCCTTATTGTGGTTTTCACATTAGAGAAATTTAGGTCCTACTTGCTTGGTTCTAAGGTCATAGTGCATACTGACCATTCTGCATTGAGGTATCTGATGGCTAAAAAGGATGCAAAACCGAGGTTGATTAGATGGGTGCTTTTGTTGCAAGAGTTTGAGTTTGAGGTGAAAGGTAGAAAGGGGACAGAAAACTAGGTTGCTAATCATTTGTCCAGATTAGAGGAGGAAGCTATGATCAAGTTTGAGGATGGAGTTGAGATTAATGATGAGTTCCCTGATGAACAAGTATTGGCCGCTTCTTATGATCTTATCCCTTGGTTCGCAGATTTTGCTAATTACTTGGCAAGTGATTTGGTTCCGTTGGATTTGTACTTCCACCAAAGAAAAAAATTCATGTCTGATGTGAATAAATTCTTTTGGAATGAGCCTTACTTGTTTCGTATTTGTGCTGATGGGACTATTCGTCGCTGTGTGCCTGAGGTAGAGATGATGAGAATACCAGAGGCGTGTCATTCATCGCCTGTTGATGGTCACCATAGTGGTATTCAAACTGCTCACAAAATTTTGCAGTGTGGGTATTATTGTCCTACCATCCACCAAGATGCTTACTATTTCGCCAGGTCTTGTGACCGTCGCCAAAGAGAATGAGGAATTTCAAAGACGCAAGAGCTACCTATGAATCTGATATTGGTGATTGAGTTATTCGATGTCTGGGGCCTTGACTTCATGGGTCCATTTGTAAGTTCGCATGGGATAAAGTATATTCTTGTTGCGGTTGACTATGTATCGAAATGGATGGAGGCAATTGCACTTTCAAACAATGAGGGAAAGAGTGTCACCGCATTCCTGAAAAAGAGTATCTTCTCCAGATTTGGTACAACTAAGGAAATTATCAGTGATGGAGGTTCTCACTTTTGTAACAAGTTGTTCAAGGCGTTGCTATAGAAATATGGGGTTCGTCACAATGTAGCCACTCCTTATCATCTGCAGTCTAGTGTGCATGTTGAAGTGTCCAACATAGAGATACAGCAAATCCTTGCAAAGACTGTGAACGCCAACAAAACTGATTGGTCAAGACGGCTTGATGATGCTCTATGGGCCTATCACACCGCATTCGAGACTCCCGTAGGTATGTCCCCATACCAACTTGTATATGGGAAGTCATGACATTTGCCTGTAGAGCTAGAGCATAAAGCAATGTGAGCGTTAAAGAAGTTGAATTTGGATTAAGGCACCACATCGAGTCAAAGACTGAATGACATGAATGAGCTTGATGCGTTTCCCCTAAAAGCATATGAAAGTTCAGCCTTGTACAAGGAGAAGATGAAGAAGTACCATGATTAGAAGATCGAAAAGCGTGAATTTGTTGCTGGTGATATGGTGATCTTATTCAACTCAAGGTTGTGCTTGTTTCCTGGCAAGCTCAAGTCCAAGTGGACCGGGCCATTCAGAGTGACTCAAGTATTTCCACATGGAACAGTTGAGCTTGAGAACAAGGAAGGGACGAGGTTCAAGGTGAACAGACAGAGGATAAAAGTCTACTTGGGGAAATCTGAGAGTGTACAAGAAGTGATAGAGGCTTATTATCTTGATGAATTATGAGTAATCAAGCTTTCTGCATCGTGCCGCGATGTTAAATCAAACGCTTCTTGGGAGGCAACCCAAGATGTACAATCTAGCCAACTATAGGAGTTTCTTTTTGACATAGGAGTTTTCTTCTTTCTTTATGATTTTTGTAGCCATTTAGATAGGTGTTTATTTTTATGATTAGTGTTGGCTAGATATAGAATAGGGTTCGTGTCTAAAAAGTATCCATAAAATGTAAAAAGAATTCCTAATAGTTGCTACATGTGCAGGGACGAAAAGGCATATTTGCAGAAAAAGCGGTGCAGTGGTCTACGGGCCCCATCGACGTTCTATTGGTTAATCCACGGACCGTGGTTGGCGTCCGTAGATGCCAGGTAAGTTTTCTAATATTTCTAAGTGTTAGAGTGACCTACAGACCCAATCGATGGATCGTAGGTCGACCCACGGACCGTCGACAGGGTCTTGTGGGTCCAGACTAGGGTTTCTGTCCGACGTGACCCGGACCCCAAAATAATAAAACACCTAATTTATAAAACATTTCCCACATCCATATTTTCCCTCCCAACCATTACAAACTGTCCAGACACAGATGGCCACCTTGCTGCAGCACATGAGGCCGTGGATATAGCGTTCGATTGAGGAGACCGAGGCTAGGATGGAGAAGATGATGGATCGAAAGATTCAGGTCATTCATAAGCTCCTGGATGCTTTCGAGTTGAGAGTCTTGGAGAGGCCTGCTCCTACCATAGATGTGACCACCTTCAGACGGAGTTAGCGAGCCTCCATGCTGATGTTGATGCCCTCCTAGCCCCTACTAAGACTGCACCAAAGGCTACACCTATAGCAGAGGAGGATGATGTGGTGATGACTGTCGTATTTAGTGATGCGATGCCACTACCAGACTCTCCCCGTGCTGTTGGGAAGCGCCACCGCTCTGAACACACTTCTGATGCTGATGAGGCTCGAAGATTGAAGAAGAAGGAGCGCCAACAATTCGAGGTGGCCTAGAGGGAGTCTATTCTTGATGAGGAGAGGAAAAAACAGCGGGCTTGTGAGGTGGATGTTGGCCCATCTGGCATTGCGAGTACTACTAATGGTGCTCCCATAGTTGGTGAGGGCGCTACTGATGGCGTCCCTAGTGTTGATAGAGAGGGATCCGGGAAATCGGACCCACCCGCTTCTTGATGGGTCTTCGGCGCATTAAGGCCACGGGTTTGCTTCATCCTATGCTTTACTTTTGAGTTTTGTGCATTTAGGGAATTTGCACCTTATTTTGTTGGGTGTGGGGTGAATGGAGTTTGATTTATAGGGTGAAGTCTGAGTAACCCAACTCATAATACTCCTTTGGAGTTTTCTTGCCTGTGTTCTTTTCCCCCAAGGGACTGTTTACTTTTATGTTGAACCGACATGTTTAGTATTGTATGTGTAGAAGTAAGTAGGCGAATGAAAGCATGATGGCATAAAACGCATGAAATTGATACCTGTCCAAATTTTTTTGAAATGTGCTAGATCTATAGGCTGAATGAGTTGAATGTGCTGGATCTTCATATGACATGATAAGGAACCGGTATGATAGCATGACTTAAGCTAAAACTTGAACTGGGTAATGCAATAATCCGATAATGAAACAATGTGCCAAGTGTCTGTGAGAAAAGCTTGAATGTTCATAGAGTATTTGCCAATCTAGAACTTGTCCCGTTGGTCCTGCTAAGATAATCTAGGCTAGAAGTTGGGAAATGATCATAGGTCCTTGTTCAAATAAATCCACTCAAGCCTAAAATGATTCGACCAAAATAAATAAATGTTCCCTTTGATCCAAATGTTTGAGCTTAATGTAAACCACTTCTTTCAATACACCTAACTCACCTTCCCTAAAATAATTGTCTTGGCCCAGGTCCCTCCTTGGATATGTGCACCTTAACTTAGGCCAAAAGCCTAAGTTGAGGGTGGCTAATTTAAAAAATTACCTTGATATTGGCCCTAGTCCGACATTGGATATTGTGCACCTCAACTCATGCAAAATACATAAGTTGAGGGTGGCTATGAAAAAGGAAATCGAAAGAAAAAGGGTATGAAAAGAGCTTTGTGTAGGAGAAAGAAAAAGATGTGACTGTATTCAAAAGAAGCAAAAAGATGAATGACAAAAGTGTTGAAAGAAACAAACAAAGATGAAGTAAAAGAAAAAGAAGAAAGCGAAAAATGAGAGCTATAAAGTCAAAAGTCACATTTGTGTTGAAAAGAGTCAAGGGAAAGAGCAGAAAATAAAAAGATGTCAAGAATTGGTTGAGAAAAGAGGTAAAAAGACAATGTAATGTCAAGGAGGGCAGAAAGTCAATAAAAAGTATCCAAATGTACCCTACCTGACCCTGAGCCTACGTTACAAGCTAAGAAAGTCCTATAGTGATCCTAGTGACTAGTTTGGAGAGTCTATGCAGTGAAAATAAGGGCAAGCCTATGGTATTGAGCACTAACTGTACTTGAAGTTACTTCTAAGTATGTGTTGAATAAATCCTTAAATCTGAAATTCAGATCTATTGTGTGGAAAAATGATTTCTTTTGAAGTGAGGGCACCAGTTACATTGTTGGAGAGTTGGTACCTTAGTGATTGTGAAAAGTGTATGTTATGATGTCTATTGGTCGATCTATGTCATGTTTTGATCCGCATGAGTTAGCTTGTTGAGTCTAGGTGAAAAGATTTGCACTAAAGTGATGGAATTGATTGAGAAAGCCATGTGATTTCTTGAGTTTGTATGTCTGCTTCTACATAAGTGTCGTTTAGAGTTTAGTGTGTCACTTGAGGACAAATAACAAGTTTAAGTTGAGGGTGTTGATAAACCATGAGTTTACGGTATTTTTGATGCGTTTCACTTAGAGTTTGTGTGTGTCTTGGGCTATTTTGTATTAGAAATAATGTTTTGTGTGTAATTCTTGCAGGAAATAGGCTGGAATGCGGTTGATGAAGAAGTGAGCTGAAAAAGTGCAAAAGTGGCCACCCACGGACCGTAGGTCAAGTGACGGGCCGTGGATGGGCCGTCGTAGGTCCTGGTCAGGAAGTTGAGTTTCAGTATTGAAACCACGGACTGACAGGACGGACCGTAGTCCAATCCACGGATCGTAGGTGGGTAAGCGTAGGTGGGAGATCAGGGAAGTCTGACCAAGTGTGGAACCACGAAGCAAACGACGGACCGTAGGTCGACCCACGGGCCATCCTGCACAACCGTCAATGAGATCAGAGAAGTTGAGGTTCCAGTACCTGATGAATTTTCTAAGTGTTAAGCCACAGAGGGTGACCTACGGACCGTAGGTCGACCAACGGTCCATAGGTCAAGGCGTCGACAGAAACCATGTTTCAGCAGTTATTTCCTTATTTTGTTTCCTCTTTTTTTTAGGATTTGTTTTCTATAAATAGGAGTTGTAATCCTCATTTTTGGGGGTTAGACATTATTGTAAGGTTTTAGTTTTGGGATTATTTTGCAAACTCTTAGCAATTTAATTTCCAGAATTCATTTTATACAATTTTCACTTTGAATTTCAATTTAACATTTCGGGTCTCATCTATTCTAACCTTAAGTTCATGAATTCTTTTGACCTAATTATGAATTGTGAATTCTCAAGCATGAGTAGCTAAATCCAAAACTAGGGTTGTGGGAACCATGAGAAATTAACAAAGTATGAATAATAATTAAGTAATTCTTGAATAGTATTTATGCATGTATTGTTAATTCTTTCATTTAGAAGTCTTTTTAACGAGTGCACGCGTTAGAACTCACCTCGTTTCTACTTTCCGGACCAAGGAGGTAGTGAATGAGAAAAGGATTAACCAACAGAGATTTAGTGGATGCTATCTAATAGTTTGATGTCAATTGGAGTGAGGGTGAAAACTAAACTACATTGATATGATGACTAATCTGGGGTAAAGGTAAGGGTTAGTAAAGCATACACACGTAGACGGACCAAGTTGCGTGGTGAAATTTCCTACTTGGAGGATCAATCACTTAGGGATACCTAACTTACCAACTTTGCATGTTAAACACTAGGAAAGGATTACTATTATTAGGATTACTTCGTTAAGAGCTTGTGGGGAATACATACACCCTAGTTTCTTTCTCATATTGATAACTCAAAGTTTGAATATTGTTTACCTGTTACTTAAGCATTCAAATCTGTTACTTACTTACAAAATTCCCCCTGTTTACTTTCCTCGGTAGTAAGTTGACTAAATGGATATAATTGTTAGTTAAGTTTAAGTCTGAACCATTTTCTTTGTGGGATCGACCACAACCTACAAGTTGGGTTCTTAACTTGATAACGATCACTTATACTTCTTTAGGGAAGTGTAATTTGAGCGTATCAAGAATCTGATACAAGACAACATACATAGAATCTACTAACTGTCTGAAAATCCTTTGATCATAATGTGTTTCTAGGACAAGTCACTAACTAACTCTAAGTTGTCTGAAGTACAATATTGATGAAAGTCATAAAATGTATGTCCCCAAAACATGAGGACTCACCAAAGTAGTGCAAGCTGCAGGAGCTTGTACTAACCACGACCTGAAGGATGTGTATCAAAACCTATATTATAAAACAATATAGCAGAAAAGTATTATGTTAGTGTTGATTATACTGAGTATGAGGAAAATGCAGAAACATGATATATGAACATGATAAGTTTGTAAAACATGTTAATGCAATGACCAAGTAACCATAACATCAAAACTAATTATTTGATATGAAAACATAGTACAAAATCATGCAATATCTAATACATACTTATTTGTGTGATGTATACAATAACCGACAAAAACTATGTGAGCTAAAACATGAAGTTCAATGTTCTACTCCTACACAAAAATAAAGTGTTCAAGTTTCCAAGGTAAGGGCAATAAAATCAAAGCTATGGTGGATCCAATATATAATGTCTATTTGAGACAAAATTGCATGGAGGAACATAGATCTTGGGCATAGGGATGCTAATAAAGGTCCACATACACTAAATGAAAAAGCTTATCCCAAAAGTCAACTAAGGGCTAAGTATACTCCCAATGGAAACATGCATAAATTTGAAACAATAATAATATGATAATACTGAATCATACCGAAAAAGTGATAGAATATAGAGTAGCTCCTAAGTTTTGATAATTGAATATAATCTGAAAGATACTTTATCTGAAAGTATCTAAATCACGATAATCATACATATTGAGAGGTACTTCAATTGGAGGTATCATAATTCTTGAAATTCTGCTAATTTGAGTCATCCCTGTGAAAATAACATAATAATGTTCATGAAAATATCATTGAATATATTGAATTATACTCATTTCATTTATAATAAGATTAATCATGAAGAAAAAAATTGAAATTCAATAAGAACTCATAAGAAATCATGAAACCCTCAATTTGGGAAATTTCATAAATTAAAAAATTGGGGTTTCTTTGAGACTCAATGGTTGAACAAGAACACATTTAAGAGACTTGAAGTTTGAATCCTTGTTCTTGCCTTGGGAGAGAAGAAATTGATTTTCAGAGAATGAGAATGAATGAGGAGGTTAGGGTATTCAGGAATAAGTTATTTCCTTTTAGAGTAAAAAAAATGATTTAGTATAGGAATTAAAAGAGACTAAAAAGTCCCTGATTAAAACTGCCAGAAGATTATTCATGGAGGCCTTCCACAGACCATACAAGTCTTCATGATCTGTGAAGGTACTTGTCAATAGAAGGAGAACTGGGTTCTGAAGTTCAACTTTTACGGCTTACTTCACGGGCCATACAAGTGTCCGTGAAGGACAAGGTTTCGGAGTCCTTGGGGGTTTGGTTCACGGACTAGTACACGAACCATGCAAGCTTTTAGGATTCGTAAACCTGTCCGTGAAATTGTTCTCCAAACATTTCAATTTTTGAGCTTGGTTCCATGGATCCCTTCACGGCATGTCATCCCTTTCACGGTCCGTGAATGGGTCCGTACAAGCTCATTTTCTACTAATATATGTCATTTCAGATTTCCAAGGCCTAATATGGGTTTAGGAACTTCCAAGATGTTATAGGGGAGGGATATTTTTAGTGATGCAATAAACAAAATCCACACCCAAAGCCCTTACTTATGCCTCTAGTGCAGTGCATACATCTACCTTCATTTCCTCCATAAAAATGAAGTCCTCGTCGTGATTTCGAAATTCGAAAGAAGTAGAACTAACTACCAACATATGTTGGAATGTCTCATATGAGTTACATTTAAACTATCCTTCACTGGTACACTCCCATTTAACCAATTTAGTGGAAATTATAGGCTTATAATCTTCCAAAATCTTCACCAACATTGGCCAATTGCTTGGTAGCCCCCGAACAGAGGAAATCTGTAAGAATCCAATGGATAAAAATGTTTGCTAATCTTCATTATCATAGCATACTTGGATATCTAGGCTTAAACATTTGTTTAGAGCTTTCCAAATCTTAATTATTTAAAAAAAATCAAAAAAGAAAAAAAGTAGTAATATCATCATTCATAGTGGAGGTGACAATGTTAGGGGTTGCCCTCAAGGTGGGTGGAGTAAATAATTAAAATTATATAGTGCTAGTCATAATTAATTTGAAATTGAAATGTAGTCAATCGTTGGACCAAAAATATCAAATAAATACATCTAGGTAGGCGCTTAGTCATAGGATTTGAGAGCATGAGTTCAAATTAGCGTTTTTTTGTCCAATATGCACAAAATTTTAACTTTAACTTGAAATAATAATTTAAAATCCCGATTTCTCCAAAAGTAGGATTTGTAATTTTAAATATAACACTTTCTCCATAAGTTTATATTTTACAAAAAAAACCATGATTTTAAATTTTACAAAACAAGATTCATGCTTAATGTGAAGAGATTGGTCATACCATGTGGGAGGATTTTATAAAAGAAAAGATAGTTGATAATATGTTGTAATAGCTACTACAGACGCTTATGACCTCCCCCTCTATGCCTTGCAGTAATGATTCCTCTGGCATTACGACATTTACCACAACAACCCTATCCATAGATCAAATTATTTAATGGTTCTTTCATTCCATTGATAGAAGTATAACTAGAAAAAAGACTTTCTCTATTACTTTGAGAAGAGAATCGTTAGTTTGATCGTACTACAATTGTTAATTTATTGGACCAATGACTCCTTGTAAAATTGCATCTACTTAAATTTTTTAATAACATGTAATTCTAAATATTTATTTATTAAAGAAACATGGAGATATTTGATTTATTTATTTATGAGATAATCCAAAATGAAATCGCATCTCCAAAGATATTTCAACATCAAATAATCGTGATTACAAATTAGTACAAATGGTCCTAAAAGTTGAAAACATCCGGGGCAAAAACATTATTTGATGTTTATTTCAATTTTTTCAGAATTAAAAAACTCATGTTACTGTACACAAAGAACAAGAAAAATACCTATTGTTATCAATCCAGTTATTACTACTCGTGTGTCTGAATTTGGTTTCTCACTTCCAAAAAAGAACTCGCGCAAACATATCTATTTCATACCGCTACATAGTTTGTGTATAAACCTTATCAAAGGAATTCATGAAAATCATTTCTTGGGCCGATTGTTGACTCTGTTTCCAACTTAGGTATCTTCTTTTATACATACACACGTTCATTTATTTTCATTTGTGCTTATGGTTGTTACTAATTTATTCGACACCTATTTTGGAATGCTTGTTAGTTAGACCATATATGTTGTCTAAGAATGACCTTTTCTTAGATTTATTAATATTGTATAATGGGGTTAATTTGGAAAAGATTTACATTTTATTTTCAACACATTATTATGTTTTCAAGATGAAAAAGATTGACTCTTGATGATAATCTTTTGATTTTCATTGTCTTTGAGTTATCATTTATTCTATTTTCTCTGGCATTTATGGTGTTATAGATATTTGTAAAGAAGATGTTGGGAATTTGGGATTTGCTGATAATCCAGAGGTTTAGAAATATAATTTTTTTGTTGCCTTCCCTTTTAAATGAAACATTATTTGTGTATTTTGTTCTTGAGTTTCAATATCTTCTTATAATTAAGATTATTCAATTTAACGTTTACATTATAGGCCAGGTACACTTGAATATGAAGTAAGTTTGAAATTCACTTCATTTTTTGTCTTTACTTCTTGAGTTTTCTAACTGACCATTGTGAAGTAAATTTAAGTGCACCTGGCCTATGATGTAATCTTGAATAGGAACGATCTTGATTCTAAGAAGACATTGAAACTCAAGAACAAAATATCCAAATAATTTGTCGATGAATAGGGAAGGCTAACTAAAAGTTTGTGTTTCTAAACTTCTGGATTATCACCAAATCTCAAACTCCCTGCATGTTCTTAACAAATATATTTAACACAATTAATGACATATATAACATAATCAAATGAAAACACAAATGCGGTGAAAATCAAAAGATTATCATCAAAAGTCAATCTTGTTTACCTTGCAAGCATAAAAGAGTGTTGAAAATCAAACGCCAATCATTTTCAAAACAACCCCATTATACATAGTAATAAATCTAAGAAAAGAACATTCTTAGACAACAAATATGGTCTAATTAACAAGAATTTCAATATAGGTCCAGAATGAATGAGTAACAACCATCAGCACAAATGAAAATAAACTAATGTGTGTATATATAAAAGAAGATACCCAAGTCGGAACTGATCAATGATTTCCCCAAGAAATGATTTTCATGAATGCCCTAGATAAATTTGATACACAAACTATGTAGCAGAATCAAATAGATATGTCTGCCTTACTTCTCTTTGGGAAGTGAGAAACCAAAATGAGACACACGAGATGTAACATCTGAATTAATATAAGTAGGTTTTGTTCATGTTTGTCGTGTACTGTAATGGGAGTTTTTTAATTTCTAAAAAATGAAATAAACATCAAGTCACACTTTTGCCCCTGATGTTTTTAACTTTTTGGACCATTTGTACTCATTTGGAATCAAGAATATTTGATGTTGAAACATTGTTTGGACATGCAATTTGATCTAGGATTATCCTAAGACGCCAAATTAATAAATAACATATATTCATGTTTCTATCATAAATAAATATTTAGAACTAAATATTATTATAAACTTTAAAGAACTTGTAATCTTATAAGGATTCACTGGTCCAATAACTTAACAATAGTAGTAACCAGCTATTACAGCATATGACCAACTAGCTTTTCTTTTTATAAAATATTCCCACATGGTATGGACAATCTCTTTACATCAAGTATGAGTCTTTTTTGTAAAATATAAATCATTATTTCTTTTGTAAAATATAACCTTATGCATCAAGTGTTATATCATATTTACCTGATCGGTCGTTATGAGAAGGTCAATAGGAAAACAAATTGGGCCAGAAAACTTTCAGAGTAGTGACCGAATATATTTTGGCCAGGTCAGCTGATATGTCGTGAGTTTACGGTATTTTTGATGCATTTCACTTAAACTTTGTGTGTGTCTTGGGCTAGTTTGTAATTAGAAATAATGTTTTGTGTATAATTCTTGTAGGAAATAGGCTTGGATGCGGTTGATGAAGATGCGAGCTGAAAATTGCAGAAGTGGCCACCGACGAAGCCAACCACGGACCGTAGGTCCAGTGACGGGTCGTGGATGGGCAGTCGTAGGTCCTGGTCAGGAGGTTGAGTTCCAGTACTCGAACCACAGAGTGACATGACAGACCGTAGTCCAGTCCACGGACCGTAGGTGGTGCATCGCAGGTGGAAGATCAGGGAAGTCTGATCAAGTGCGGAACCACGAAGCAGACGATGGACCGTAGGTCGACCCACGGGTCGTCCTGCACATCCATCGTTGGAGATCAGAGAGTTGAAGTTCCAGTACCTGATTTTATTTTCCAAGTATTGGACCACGGCGGGTGACCTACGGACCGTAGGTTGACCCATGGTCCGTAGGTCGAGGCGTCAACGGAAATCGTGTCTAAGCAGTTTATTTTCTTATTTTGTTTCCTGTTTAAGTTAGGATTTGTTTTCTATAAATAGGAGTTGTAATCCTCATTTTTGGGGGTTAGACATTACTGTAAACTTCTAGTTTTTGTTCTTTGGGAATTAAGTTGCAACCTTTTAGCAATTCAATTTCCGAATTTCATTTTATACAATTTTCACTTTGAATTTCAATTCAATATTTCGAGTTTCATCTATTCTCATTGTAAGTTCATGAATTCTTTCAATTTAATTATGAATTGTGAACTCTCAAACATGAGTAGCTAAATCCACAACTAGGGTTGCGGGAACCATGAGCAATTAACCAAGTATGAATAATAACTAAGTAATTTTTGAAAAGTGTTTATGCATGTATTGTTAATCCTTTCATTTAGAAGTCTTTTTAACGATTGCAAACGTTAGAACTCGCCTTGTTTCTACTTGTCGGACCAAGGAGGTAGTAAATGAAAAAAGGATTAAACAACAGAGATTTAGTGGATGCTATCTAATAGTTTGATGTCAATTGGAGTGAGGGTGAAAACTCAACTACATTGATATGACGACTAATCTGGGTAAAGGTAAGGGTTAGTAAAGCATACACCCGTAGACGGACCAAGTTGCGTGGTGAAATTTCCTACTTGGAGGACCAATCACTTAGGGATACCTAACTTACAAACTTTGCATGTTAAACACTAGGAAATGATTACTATTATTAGGATTACTGCGTTAAGAGCTTGTGGGGAACACATATACCCTAATTTCCTTCTCATATTGATAACTCAAAAGGTTAATCTTGTTTACTTGTTACTTAAGTATTCAAATATGTTACTTACCTACAAAATCCCCCCTGTTTACTTTCCTCAGAAATCAATTGACTTAACGGATATAATTATTAGTTAAGTTTAAGTCTGAACCATTTTCCTCATGGGATCGACCCCAACCTACAAGTTGGGTTCTTTACTTGATAACGATTGCTTATACTTCTTTAGGGAGGTGTAATTTGAGTGTATCAAATTTTGGCACCGCTGCCAGGGAATAAGACTTTAATATTAAACTAACTACATTGTTGACCTTTAGTCAAGTATTTCCTGATTTTACATTCTATTTTGTTTTTATTTTCTACAGGTTTCTACTCTAGTATATGCCAAGTACACTGAGTCGAGGTGAACCCTTGACCCCCTACAATCCTGAATTGAGTAAGACTTTGAGAAGAATGAATAATCGAGGGGTTCACAATAATCCAATCGGAGAGGGTCAATGAGATGGAGTTGAATTGCAGCCTCCAGGGGTTATTAATGTTCCCGCTCAGATTCAAGGTGATCCTATAAATAGAAATGCAGAAAGGGTGGAGAATCCTCAAGCATCGAGGTTTCGCGATCACTACAAGGCTTACTATGATACGGTTGGATCAGATGGGCCTGTTGTTCTACCTCCACTACCTCTGGGACATACATTTGTGGTGACTAGCAGTCTGACACAGATGCTTACAACGAGAGGGTTGTTTGCTGGGTTGGCTTCGGAGGATCCATAAGCTCACATGGACAAATTTTCCAGTGTTTGTAAGAGTTATGTAGGACGATCGGAGTGGGATATGGATGTCATAGGTCTGAGAGTGTTCCCAGTGATGTTGCTGTGTGGTTTTTGGTGTTACCATACAATTCTATTTATACATGGGACCAACTGTATAGGGTGTTCACAGCAAGATACTTTCCGGTGTAAAAGAAGTTAAATCATAAAGATAAACTAAACAACTACGCGGCATTACCAAGAGAGTCGATAAGCAGTTCTTGGGATAGGTTCACTGGGTTCATTAGAAGTGTTCTGAATCACCGCATAGATGATAAGTCTTCGAAGGAGTATTTCTATAGAGGACATGATGGCAATGGAAAAGTTGTGTTAGATACAATTACTGGAGGATCATATTATGAATGCACTTTTGAGGAGATCCATGAAAAGCTTCAGAGGATTTGCCAAAACAACAAAGCCTGGAGCTCTAGAAAAGCAAATACTGGTAGGAGCACCTTCGCTGTCCAAACTGCACCCAACAAAGCTAATGATGACATTCAGGAAGAGATGGCTCAAATGAGAACAGAATTGGGTTTGGTACTAAACCATGTAGTGGGGAAAAAGTGAATGCTGTGAATTATCTGACTCGATCTGCACCACCACCAGTTAAAGAGTGTTACTATAAGGAGGATGCAAATTTTGTGAATGATCAGACAGGGGGTTTCCGAACCAACTCCCAAGGTTCCAACATGGATAATTAGCGCCAAGGTCAAGGAAACAAAGGTCAGAACTATAGAGGCTACAACTGTGAGGGTAACTACAACCGTGAGGGTAACTATGTCTGGGATGGGAACTACAATTGTGACAAAAATTACAATCGAAATAATTATGGCAACAGGAATGATAAGGTTGGACCCTATGTTCCTCCTGGTAATAGAGAGGGTGGTAATATCATGTCACGCATTGAAGATATAATGCAAAAGATAATGAAGAGGTTTGATGCAACTGATAAAAATTTTAAAGAGATGCGAAATGAATTATCTTGAATCGGTCAAAAAGTTGATGCCCATGCAGTGTCAATCAAGCAACTTAAATAGTAGTTTAGTCAGTTGTCTGCTACTGTGAATCAACGCCAACCTGGCACAGTTCCTAGCACCACCATCTAGAATTCAAACAATGATGGCATTGTATGGCAATCACAACTCGCGCAGGAACATAGACCCTT
>JAJONR010002623.1:0-60105 GCA_029582245.1 Solanum etuberosum | reverse complement strand
GTATGAGAATATGCTTGTAGTAATTGAACTACTTGAGTTATGATTATATCCATGTCAAATGTAGTCATTCTAGATGTGTTGATTTGATATGAGCTTTGTCCTTGAAAGGGTAAGATATGGTAGTATGCATGTTTTATGCAAGATTAGTACATGCTTAAGAGCACTTTGAGAGTAAAGTGAATATGTTTATGACCTAGTTGTAGTGTTGTTGAAAGGTTAGCCTCATATACCCACTTATGCATGATATGATATGATGTGAGTAGTTTCCTCACAATATGATAATTCTAAGGTTGGAAGACTAGTCTCACCTAATGAATCTATATGTAGACATGGACGGTCAAATGTTATTCTCACGCATGATCTAATGAGCTATAGTATGAGTTGTGATGGATTGAGTGTCAAGACATTCTTCCATAAATATGAACTTAAATCAAGACTTAATATGAACTTAATGAGAATTATGCTTAGCACCGAGTGGATATTGATATGAGATGGGAGCTCTTCCGTTAGTAGAGGTTGGGTGTCCCCATGGGAGCTCTTCCGTTAGTAGAGGTTGGGTGTCACCGTAGAAGCTCTTCCGTTAGTTGAGGTTGGGTTTTCCTAGTAGTAATCTCTTGGGATGGATGCTCTTCCGCTAGTTGAGGTTGGGTTTTCTAGTAGCAATCCCCTTATCCCATAACTATGTGCCCACATAGGTTACTTAGCTATTGAATCCACCTAAGCTAAGAGTATGGTTCTCCCTTAGGCAAGTAGGCCAACCCCTTTTCGGTGTGGGGTAGACACTGGATTCCATGTTAGCTCACATGGTTTATGTCGGTTGAGGCTAATTCCCAAAATAAAAATATGATTATGAATTATGAATCATGGTTACTCAAGGAGCTTTACTTAACATGGATAGGATTATGAGATCTTATTCATGCATGGCACAAGTATGCTTTGAGGGTAGTTATGATATTTTCCTTTCTTGATATGATGATCTATGTTTATGACTTATGTTTATGATGTGTGCTTAGTTTGGATTGTAGCTTGAAAGGTCCTTCCAATGCATCTGTGACTAAAGGTGGATGGTCTCTTGTCTATGATAAGTAAGCTAATGATGAGATTAAAAGATGATAAAGAGGTATGATGGCCTAAAAGTGGTACTTAGCCTAGGTGGGATTATGGGATCTCCTCTATGCATTGCACAAGTATAACTTGAAGGTTACTTGAGAAGTAGTTCTCTTGTGATATGAAGGACTAAGGGTTGGATAATGCTTATATGATGCCTATGTTGGAGACTTTGCTTATGATTATGATATTTTCTCTTATGCTTATAATTTATGTTTCATGAAGTAATTCTTATGATTATGGCATATGGCTTATGTTGACTAACCCTTATGTTATGCTCTTATGATGTTATGCTAGTTATCATATTTAGTACTTTTGTACTATCGCATACTCTTGCCTACATTCTAATCAAATGTAGGGTTCGGTGATTTGAGGTCCATTTTTTAGGATAGGTTTCTAAGGAGCAAGAAGTTGAAGACTTGGTGAGTCCTCATAGTATCGAGGATAAAGCTACCATTTCCTTTATGTCTTTTCCTTATGTTTTGAGACTATTGTATGGGCTATGTCCCAAGAGTTATTCAAAGTTGTATTAGATGGTTTGAGACAAGTGTAGTAAGACTTCCGCTTTTCTTTTATGAAAGACTTTGATTGTAAAGAAAAGTTTTAAAATTCTCGTATCTTTTCTATTATCTTATGTTATGATATGCTAAGGGCTTGTATGAGACCCCTTCGGGGTCAAGTACGCCATGTTAAATCTAGGGTGTACCCTGGGTCGTGACATTTTCCTAGATTTTCACTCGAGGACGAGTGAGGGGTAAATTGATATCTATTGTAACGACTTGTTCCCGTCGCTATAGAAAAGCCATCAGAGAAAAAATTTAGGCCGGAAAACTTTTTGGTATTAACTTGAAATTTTCCAATCTAGTCCAAATTTTGACGAAATCGGAGTAAGTGGGGTCTAGAGAAATCTGGTAACAAATGGGAGATCAAATATGAATTTGATTACATGAGTATATAGCTAAGACGTTAAGGAAACTGTACGACTTTACGGAATCAAATTCGGGCGAGTAGAACTCCCGAAACTGATCTTAGCGTGAACGGGTATTTTCTGAGTGTCATAGGTTGAAGGTGTGTTGTGAAATAGGAGTTTGGAACTCAAATTCTGAGGTTCTGTCTCCGCGCAAGCCGCTAGGGCGGGGTCGCTGTAGCGGAATGAGGTCCGCTGTGGCGGGAAAGTCGCGACTTAAGTCGGAAATAAAATCCAAAAACACCATTATTCTGCAATTTCCATTTTTGAGAACTAGGAGACGACCCCAGACGAGTTCTTGACAGTTTTCCTTGAATTTTGGTGCCAAAGGTAAGGTTTTCGCTCCCCAATTCCATTTTTTGATCCGTAGAACGTAAAATCTTGATTGTATATCGTTGGGGGAGGGTTTTGAATGGTTTTGGATGGTGGAAAAAATCCTAACTGCACCTTAGGATCATAATTTGGGTCTTGGGTTATTGGGTTTGTCATGATCCGAATAAATTAGACCTTAATTATTGATCCCCGTATTGAATTGTTTGTTTGTAGACCTAGAGCAAACAGAAAGAATCCGGAAAGGAAAGAATCAAGTTTCTTAGGAGGATTCAAGCTTTGTTCGAGGTAGGTGATCATATTATTTCTTGTTTGTGTGATATATGTTGATGATTACTTCATTGTGATGCATTTGTGTACTTGAATGAAGTATTGTGATCAAACCTAATGAAATGAGAACGAATGATTGTGTGTCATGAATCAACACTTGACTTGTATGATTGTGAGAATATACATTGTGATTGTGATTGTGGTATGTTGAATGGAGCGGGTGTCACGTTCCGACACACTAACTGGGATCGGATGTCACGTACCGACATAATTATTGGAATGGGTGTCACGATCCGACACACTAACTTGGAACGGATGCCACGATCCGGTACACTAACAGTTTGAGTATGGGTTCTGTGAGAGGACCAATGACTTGTTGTATATGTGTATTAAAGAGAATGTGGAATTATGAGTTGTTCATGATTGATAATCGGTATCTGTGTTTACATTCTGTGCATGTCATGTTTACCTTGTTGTGATTATTGATATATGTTATGCTTATTGGGATAGCCGTGTGATCCTACCAGTACACTGTGGTTGTGTATTGATACTACACTTGCTCTTTCTTTGTTGAGTACATGGCATCTTCAGGCGGCTACTGAAAGACCTCGTTTAGAAGACCAGTGATCGATTCGAATTCAAGGGTGAGCCAGTTCTTCCGGAATGCCATGAGTTCTCGTTATGTTTCATCCATTGCTATTCGGACTTAGACTAGTACTTTAGATATTCTCTTGTTTAGTTGGGTTGCACCCATTTTTTTTAAGACTTGTTGAACTTTAGAGTTTTGGTACATTGACTTTCAGGTTCTAGGGAATAATTTCCGCAATGTTTTGTTAGTCGTTGTTAGATCTTTTTGGAGTTTATGAGAACTCTATTTGACCCTTGCATTTAAACCTGCTTCCGTATCTTTAAATGTCTAGTAATTGATTAAGTTGTGTAGTTCTTGGGTTAGCTAATTAGTATTAATGGTTCTACCACCGAAGAATTAGTGTGGGTGTCACTCATGACGGTCTGGGTTGTGACACAAACTTTCTCAAATTTCTTCTTTCAACACCATTTTACCTTCTGTTGCTCAATTTCCTTCATAACCCATTCCATCAGAAATAGTAACAATACACATCATAAATAGCCTCATATTAGAAGTAAAGTATACAAATATCAAAGAAAAAAGACTAGAATAAGTGGTAAAATCAACATTTATCACCTGCTCATAAGTAGGGTTCAACCTGACACTACTCATTGACTCCCTCAGACAACTAAACCATGATGCATTGATACCAACTTGTCACATCCTAAAATTGGGGTGAACGTGACAGACATGCAAACTAAGTTACCCATCGAGTGAACCCTGAACTAATATATATTATGTATCATAATAATCAATTTAACAATCTTTGAAGTTCTTATGGAAATTTTAAAATAACATATAATTCTAAGCAACTGAAATAATATACCCAATAAAAAGTTATGAGCCTTTAATTAAGAATTAGAGTACATAAGTTTAGAGGGCATTCCCCGTAAACTGGCCATCGAACAATAATACTTGTAAGTGTGGGATATCTAAACAATGATAGGTTTAACTATTCCTCCAAAAAAATAATGTGTGACCACACTAGTAACTAATATGAACTAATTAAGAATCCACATGGAAAATAATATATTAAAAACCATATATATTGCACGTCTATATTCAAATGTCTTACATTGTGTTTGAAATAGGACAAGGTCACACGTCTATAGGCCAACCAGTTTGCCTTTTTAGGTGCAATAGATATGTTCTTGGCTTATTGCCTAAAAGAAATGAAATAGTGTCCAATGGAAGTGGCCAGCCACTAAAAAAGCTAAGAGAGCGATAGAAGTCAACTTATCCTAAGGTGCGTTGTAAATCAAACAATAGTGGGTCTTTAAAATCTATTCTTCTTAACGACAAATTCCACTTTTAATAAAGAATACAAATATTTTCTTGAAAAAAGAAACTATGGCAGTATATTTATCTCATATACCAATTATTAAATATGGACAAATATATACCTCTTCCGTCCACAAAAAAATCCCTTACCTTTTTAGGTTAACATTTAAATATATTATAGTTTTTTGTAATATTACATGAGAGAAGGAGAAGCAAGGGAAAAAGGGATAGTGAGAATCAAACTCACAAGTGGAAAGTCCCCACTACTATCATAATTATCACTAGATTATATACTTTTAATGGTTATTTATTTATATTTTAAATAACACAAAATTAAGTCCATTCTCACTCTTCTAATTAGTTCTTACTACAACTTTGTCCTACAACTTGTCACTCTGAGACATTTAGTAGCAATAGATTATTTTTTTAGCAGTAATATAATATATTGTGATAAAAATATTTAGCGGCAATTAAATTAATGTCATTATATTCAGAATCGCTAATTTTTTTAGCGGCATTTATATAAAGTATTGAATATAAATACTCATATTAATTATGACCGCAAAATATGATATAACGACGATAAATATATTATTACTGCTAAATAATTATCACAAAATTCTTTATTTGTCCTGGGGTGTTTCCTTAAACAAGAGTGTGCGTATATATATAGCAAAAATCCAAGTAAAATGGAGGCGGTACACAAAGTCATCCCTATGAAAAGCCTATATGAAGTTGTTACTTTAAAATAGGGAGAATAGGTAGACATGAAATATTGTGCATGTACACATCAATTTGCCCCACCATTTCAAGGAGTAGCCATTCTACTCATACAATTCATCTTTTGGATACCCCCCAAACAATAATTGAGAGGAAGCTCAAGGAAAAACTAGCCAATTGAAATTGAAGAACCATCTCACCCACTCAATCAACTATATATATGCGCAAATGTATGACAATCAGACACCAAAATCCTTATGCCCATGACACAATTCTCTATTATTGGACACTATATGTAGATTCATCCGTACAAAATATCAAATCAGCCAAATTAAAGAGACCCCATCAACAACAAACAAAAAAAACAAAAAAACTTAGCTGTGAGGGCACTTTCAACCTCATGTATTTAGGTCCCATAAGCCTTTGCTTTCCTTCCCCTTTTTGTCTTCTTACATTATCCCCCACTTTACCCCAAAATTCAAAAAGATAAATAGTTTACTAACAAAAAGTCTATATCACTTTTTTATTATTATTATTATTATTTTAATGATTGTCGTGTTCGGACCAGCTTATTTTGCACACCTCCACTAACTTTACAAGATATCTGTCACTTTTTATCAGCAATAGATATCAGATAACCCTGTCCATTAAAACTAGGACAGATAGAAAAAATCATCTAGTATTTTTCTTTTTTATCTGTGCGGAATTTTAAACGTGAAATACTTTTATTATATTATTTTACCTAGAAAGTGAGTGTCAGAAAGAGATTCATGATATTTTTGTGAGATGACTTGCCAATTCTGTCGGATAATAACAATGACTTCGACAGTAAATTCCATAATTATAAATCTATTATTACGATGATATGTTGAGTCATGTGGACTGAAAATGAAAGTAAATCTTTTTTATTTATATTTAGTGCATGCTAATTATTTCGTAAAAATTTCACAGGTCACCTTAATTGGTCTCCTTATTTAACCGCTATGTGTTTCGAAGTGATTAAATTTGCAAAATCATCCTAAAAATTGAGTATATCTACACTTCACTCAACTGTTTCAGGCACAAATACATCCTAAAAATATAGAAGGAAAAGAAAATCACAAATTTGTTCTAAAATGGAAATTCAAAAACTTATAAACACCAAAAAACTAAAATTCTCGATGGAAATTTCATATTACTTTTCGAAGTATTTACGTAAACATGTGTCGATATTTCTATGACATGGTCCCTCATCCGTTTGCATCTATATAGGCTTTATCCCTCTTAATTATGTACAACTTTCAACTTTTTCCTTTCATTTTTTTTTTCCGGGGGGGATTAGGGGTCGTTTAAGTAGAGTATAAGAATAGTGATGAATATAGAGTATTGTTGTAGTAATGTTGAGAATTAGTTATTTTGGCATTATTTCTTATTCAATATTTGGCTTGATATATTAAAAAATCCCTTAAAAATAGCATGCATTCCATAATTTTTTTAAAAAAATTATTTGTATACAAAAATATCTTCCACATTATTTTATTCGTACACTTTTAGGAGTAACAATATCTTTAACCATGTTAATACATACATTAATAACCTTGATACTGCTAATAATTGGATTTTAATATATTAGTTATGCATAGGATACTACTAAATACTATATAACGAATACTTGCATAATTTCGTTATACATAAATTGAACCAAATAAGGGATTAGTAATATCTAAACTAAAATATACATTATTTTCTTGAAATAATATCTCATATGATAACTCATTTATGTATTTTTTCTCAGAAAGTCACTCAACTATGAGTGTTTTACTTACAAAGTTTCTCAATAAAAGATATCCCTTTAAACCAAAATTTAGGATTTTTTTATTGTTTTCTAAATGAAAATTAATGATGGGGTGACTATAACCTTTTATATATGTATGGGTGACTATATATATATATATATATATATATAACGTATATTATCAATAAAAGGGTATGTGGAGTGATTTTAAAATTTAAAAAAAAACAAGAATAAGGTTTTTGAAAGTAATGTTTTTATTAGGATTAGAGTGTCTAAAAAGAAAATTAATAGATTTATTAGGAAAAGGGCATTTTTGACTCATTAGGTAACAATATGAATATTATTGAACCAAACTTTTTGTTGTAAAGACATTTTTTAATCAAACTATTGATGGCAGAGAAATTTCTAGATCAAATTATTAATAAATGATGACATTTTTGTTCAATTTGACATAATTTAAAGGCTTTTTTTTACCCTTTTCATATTTATATACTCATAAAGGATTGTTGCATTTTTAGTCCCTCAATTATCGGTAAATTTTTATTTTAGTTCCTATGATATATGACTAAGCACGTTCAAATTGCAATTAATTGAATTGTTCATTTTGATTTCTTAGCTTGTGAATATTCACAAATTTATCACAAACATTAATCGTTTCACTACTTAACTATTCGTGTGGTATGTTAATTTGTATCAATATTTCATATTGGACGGTAATATATTTTAATATATAATTTATTACAATATATTTTATATACAAAGAGGTCAAACACACATATTTTAATTGATTGAAGGTTAAATTGTTATGAGTCTCATGTGTCCCAAGGATCAAAAGTAAAATTTACCAATAATTTAGGTATCAAAAATATTATTATCCTTAAAACAAGTTAAAGCTTATTTGTTTCCAAAACTATTTGTTGGATAACTAATAAGAGAGCTTGTAATTGATACCACCCATTTTCTTATGTACACTTTCAAGAGATGAGTTAATTTTACCCATTCCTAAAAGAGAAAGACTTAGAACTTTCTTAGGGTGTTAATTGTGTGATTAAAGTCGAAATTTGCGACTTTTCTTCAAATCTTACTCATAATAGTATGATAATTAACAAGCTTTGTTTAATCAAATCAAATCAATTGCAACTAATCATTCCCTTTGAGAATCTATTTTTCCATAAAGTGAGAAATATCATTATCAATTGTTGGGCCACTTAGATTTTGGAAAAATCATTTCTATTAAATCCTTATTGGTTACTGCTACTACAAAAGATAATCATTCTTTATTCTTAAGTATCATTAAGAAATAGAATTAGTTTAATCTAATGTAAAGCAATGACTTCTTTGACATGACATTCTGTCCCTGTGACAAGATAGTTTGTTTTCTTGCATTGTCAATTAAGAGAATAAAATTATTAAGAGTTTAATCATTCAATTAGATGAGAAAGTTGCTACTTAACAAAGCTTAATTATCATTTAAAAATATTAACTCTGGTCGGGAGAAAATTTTGTTTCAAGAATCAGGAAAGTATGTGATTGCACAAATAAGAATTTTCTTACCATCATTTAAGTTTGAATCCCGTTAAACAAATTGTAAGAATAATTTGTGGGTCAAAGTTAAATGATGAAATTGTAGTGAATCGTCATAATTTTAAATTAATGAATTTTTTTAAATAAAAATATCAGTATCTACAATCAAAATTCTAATAGATTGCTAAAACATGACCACAAAGCCAGTCAAATTTCAAATTTTAATGAACAAAGCATGTAGCCTCACAAATCTTAATGTACAAATTCGGATGAATTGCCATAATTTTGACCATAAATTATCATAAATCGCTAGATTCGACCACAAGATCCTAAATGGTCACCATAACTTCCTATACAAAAATTTCATAACATGTTTTTGCTTTGAATTTTGTTCAACAACTCGAAATTTGATATACAACCTTCTGAAATCAATTTTAATACTTTTCAATTGTTAGATTCAACCTAAACCTTAAAAGGTTCAGGAGATCACTTTGTTGAATACGATAGATAGTTAGATACAACTAATAAATTCAGGATATATTCAAATATTACCGCGAGAGAGTATCAATCGATCAGCAAGGAAGAAGAACTTGTTCATAAGAAGATTATTGCTTACATTTCTTTTGATTTTTGTAGTCTTAAACCTATCTACTTTACTAGGTTTTGTAATATGTATTGCATTGAGTTGTAAGGAATTTCTTGATTTGGTAGAATTTTGTAACAAGTATCTACAATCAGAGAATTGTAGTAGGGAAATGTCCTTAGAAGATAGAGTGATAATCTAAAATCATTGTTGACTTAGTGGGCAAATTTTAGAAAAATAGGTTATAATTTTGAACTCTTTTGAGCAAGGAATTTTTCTAACGTACGTAAAAATTAACCTGATATTTTTATTATATTCCAGATTTACTTTTTGATTGCTATTGAAAAACCCGACTATTTAGTACATAGGTAGCATCTTAAAATAACATGACTTCTATTTTCTATCTTTGATTTATTTTCAGATTGCGACCCTTGACGATGTATCCAAAGTTGTAGACTTCTTGTAGCTTCACTATTTGGGATATTTTGTGCTATTTTTCACACTTTTTTTCTGTTTTCTTTTTAATTCCACTATTTTTTGGGTTTCTAAACTTATTTAAAGATTTGAAAATGTTAAAGTGTAACATCTCATCTAAAAGCTCAAGTTGTCAGAGAAAACAAATTTTTATTAGTTAATGATATTCTCAACACGCCCCTCACGTGTGGCCCTGATTCTTTTTCATGGACCAAGCACGTGAATTTTTTTTTTAATTTGGGTGACGGTGGAATTCGATTCCAGACCTCTGCCTGCTCTGATATCATGTTACATTACTTTATTCATATTTTCGAATTGATTTTAAAATAAAGTAATGGTACGGCTAAGGATTGATAGTAGCTCATTAGATAATAGTTACGCTAAAGAAAATTGCTCATAACACTTAAACATGCATGAGGTAGATTTATTTGTTGAATTATCTTATTAATAAGTTTGAGTTGATATTGCGTTTTGGATTATCCACATCATGATAGAGAGTATCAGAAATATCATTTATCATATGGTTTGTCAATAACTTGAATACATAGTTTTAATAAAATTGAACTGAAACGTTAGTTTAGTAGGGACAATTTTGATTATACATATGATTTTAATTAATATAATACGTTGGCCATCATTGATCAATTGTTTGAGAATCTTACGATCTAATACAAACAAAATCTCCTTGTAATTTTTCATTATTCGTACATCAAATGCATACAATCATATTTTGGCTTTTATAATAAAAAAAATATGACAAAATTGATTACTTTTATTTTATTTTATATAAAAATCAATCAGCTAAAGGCACATATAACATAAATAAATAAAGGGTATCCCTGAAAATATCTTAAATTAGAGCATATTTTCACAACCCTTTAGAAAAGACACAACATTTCATAAAGGTCACAATCCTTCGGCAAAATCACAACCCTTCAGGAGAGTCACAACCCTTCATTTCCTATTCACACCTTTAAAACCCAACACAGTTTTTATTCTTCAAATTAAATACTCCTAAAACAAAACCCCTATCTCTCTCTACATTACATTTTTGTCATTTGCTCTTTTCAATACATAAAAAGATATTTTTAAAATTTATATTTTGTGTAGATAACTTTGAGGAGTTATTTAAGTCGTTTTAATAGGACAAAAAATGCTTAATAACATTATTTTACTACCAAGCACTTCAAAATATATCTTTTAACACTTATTTTAATCGGCTAAATCAAACGGATTCTAAAAATAAAAATATATTTAAAGTTGATCTTATCTGTGAAAAACTTCATTCGTGATTTTAATTTGAGGAACCTTCTAGTCATTGTTGTCTAGTTAGATATTTTCTATTCACCTATTAATAATCATTTGAAGAAAAAACAAGCACTTCATAAAAAATAAATAAAAATTAGCTGGATATGTACTTAGAAAAATTAAACAAAAGATGAGATGAATAAATTCCCAAAGGAAGTAAAAGACATGCCTTTAAATGCATGAGTTGTATTCTTTAATTTGACACCAAATAGATGAATATATATTTTGACAATAATTTATAATGTCTTTCTGGCTTTTAAAGTTTGGTAGATTGGTCAATCATGTAGCTTGTCGACCTATATATTCACCATTTCTATAATAGTCTTAAAAAATGTTTTAATAATTTCACTTCTGTGTGACATGTCAATCTTATACCATATATTTATATATATGAGCTTTTATAAAATTCTTACGACTTTTAATACTTATAAAAGAAATTCAACTCATAAATTAACTTTATCGACCATTTTATTGTGTTTAAAGAGTTTTGATGCTTCTTGAATATAGGAGTACAATTTCACTAATTTAAGTTGACTATATTTAATATTTGTACATTATAACAAATAAGAGATTGTGTATTAATTATTTAACGAAATTGGTATAATTATCGCTATATAGTACAAACACGCTATATAAATATGGCTAAATGTTTTAGCTATTCTGAATACAATTGATGCTAATGAAAAATCTATTGCCACTAAGTGTCTCTATTGTCGTAGTGGTAATCTTTCTATTTAAAAAAATCTAAGCAAAAAAAATCATATTTATTAAAGTATATTTTCTAAATTTCTATTATCACGTAAGTTTCTAAAATTTTCTTAATTCTTTTTTTTTTTTTTTAAAAAAGGAGAGAAAGACATTCCATTAATTAACAAAATACTTGCTCCATAATACATATATTCATTCGAAAAAATAATTAAAATAATTAAACGTCATTCCATGAAACATTTATGCTTGGTAAGACGAAGTCCACGTATATCTATCAAATAGTCCTAGAATATAATATTCAAAGTATGACTTATTTTTTAAATTAACAAAGTTCTTAATCATTTTTGTTATTAATTTATTTTTCTAATTCAATTTTTCAATTGAACAAACTACAAACCAGACTTAATTAAGATGAAATATTTAATTACTCCAAACGTTTGCATCTTGTCTCCGAATAAGCAATCGTTGCATTAGCGTCAGACGCACTAATAAATATAATATAAGTTTCATTATAAAATAAGTTTCTAGTACCCCTAAAGAGGAATTATTTGTTTAATTAAATAACACAAACTTTGAATTTCTTAAAAGTAAAGTTCTCTTATTGGTAACTACATCTTTGTCTCTAATTATTTTAGCAAGCTTTTAGATTCTATATCCTATATTTTTATAAATTTATTGTTTTTTTCTTAATTTATCAACCTAGTGGGAACCTAAATAATTAATTTTGGAATGGGAAGAAAAAAGAGGCAAGAAATAATAATAAGAAAAATGAATGTCGCTTTCGGCTAGCTTCCTATATAAATAATAACGGCAATAATAATAAAGCAAAGTCCAATTGGTTGATTACTGCAATAATAGGGTCATTTTCGAACGTAAATTATAGAAGTGAAGAATCTTTGATGATAATCTTTCTTATAATTATATCATTGAAAAAAAAAATTGGGTTCTTATTAATTACTTCTTCCGTCTATATGTAGTTGTTCGTATTTAATTTGAGATATTTTAAAAATAATAAGATATTAGGCAATGACTTTAAAATGATTAATACTCAATATTATGGAACATAAATTTTAAATTAAATAAGTAAAAATATTTATTTATTTTTAATAAAATAAACAAGTAAAAATAAACTGAGAAACGAACTTAAACTACGTGCCACTTTTAAAGCCACTTGCTTTTCTCTATCAATAATTTAAATATATTTAATTACATGTGTTTGAATTAGAGATCCTCAGAGGTCCCGCCCTAGAGTGGCAAGGGAGGGAGTTGGGGGAGTAGTAATTATTTCCTCGATCTATATTTACTTATTCATATTAACTTGTTATATCGAGTGAAAAATAATAATTTTATCATATTATATTTAATTATTTTTATAATAAATATTGTTCGATCATGATTTTTAAAATTGTATTTCACTTTTTTATATATAAAAATATGAACATGATTTATATTCATAAATCTTAAAATTATCATTAGTTTGGTATAATATATTATATTATATATTATTCAAAAGTCATTATGCAAATTATAGTCATATAAACAAATATCTTGTGATAATTAGGGTTAAGCAAATAAGACATCATCAATAACAGAAAAAACTTATGTTTGCTAAATTATGCTTTCACAAGACAAATTGTGGGGTTGTCAAAGCTATTTCGGAGTAGATATCAACATATTTACAAAGAATAAACTGATTTTAAAAAATCTTACTATTTTTAAAAAAAGACATGTTTAAATATGAAATATCACTTATTTTGAAATAAATAAAATAATAGTACAAGTTTATTCACTAATCTTCGAGTCCCACATATATTGAACGTCTAATATGGTCAATTCGTCATAATTGTTTTTGACATTATTTTTTGATTCCTTTCATTTTGCATTAACTAAATTGTCTGTAAAAGACAAACACATTAAAGTCTTTTTCTGAGTCATCATTATTCATTCTCATTATTAACATAAGACAATTGCTTTAGATTAATTATGCCACATCGCACCTATTCTAATTTGTAACTTTTCATCCATAAGAATTGCTTTTAACTAAAAAGTTTTTGAATTGAATCTTCATTAATTAAAAAGTCTTTGGATTGAATCCTCATGAATACAAAGTCGTCTTTGTTAGAGAACGTTTTATCCTTCAAAAAATCAAAAAACAAAATTATAACTTTTCCCACAGATCTCCCGAAGATTCTTACACCTTCAAATTCCATTCAATAAAATTGATTCTATCGTTTATTTTTACTTCTTCACTATTTTTAAAAATAATTTCTTTTATTTTTATTTGTTATTTTTAAATATAAAAAAATATTTTTTATTTTTATTTTACTTTAACATTAATTATTTATTACTTAAATTAATTTTTAAAATTTAAGACTATACATCAATTAATATGAATATTGTATAAAATATTCATATTAGTTATTACTACTTATTAATGGCCTTGAAAATTTTAAATTGAATAAATAAAAATAATTTAAACTAGTAACACCATGTTTAGATGAATTTATAACTTATAATTTATAAGTAAAAAATGATGAGTTAAGATATATCAATTTCAATTATTATTATTTGTATCTTTATTATTATATAATGACATAAAATATTTATAGTCATATTTAAAGTTTTAATAAAATAACACTTAATAATATCAAGTAAATTTAGATCAAACAAAATAAAATGGAGAAATTCTTCTGTCATACGTAATTCAGCACACTCTCTATTGTGTCATGTGTGCGTCACAAATTTGTAATCAATGGTTTAGATAATTTATTATACAAACTCACGAAAATTAGAACACTTGAATTTTAAAATGCTAAAGTATAATGTAAAATTAAGTTTAATAATATTTTTTAAACTTAATTTATGCGATAATACTTTTGATTCGAAACAAGTTATAAATTATTTTATTAAAGTGAAATAAAAAATTTAAAATTAGATAATTTTTAAATATTAGAAAACGAAACTCTCTTTAACTAAAAGGATACATTATCCATAAATTTGTTTCAAATCACCTTAAACTTTTTACCAAAAAAATTAAACACACTTTAAATTGATGATATAAAGATCGTGGTCACTCTCGTAGAAGCATGATTTTAAGTTTGTTTTTATGTCTCTTGAACCCAATTAATAGTTAATAGCTACGAACTTAGATGAAAATCACCATTATTCATCTAGAAAAAGCTTCAAATTTAACACCCTTTGATAACCTAATTATCTTTTTCATCATAAACAAAACTTCTATTTAAATTAAAGTTTGAATAATAAGAACATTTTTCCTTTTAATTGACCTATTTTTGAAATTTAGGCAGTCGAGAAATTATTATATTTTTCACCGAAACAAGTTGCAAAGTGGATTGAATAATTTTATTAGTTCAATTAATTGATTATTTAAACTTTAATATCATAGGTGAGATTTTGATTTTCCCTGGTAATTATCTCCCTCATTTCTCCAATTTTTTTTATTAAAAAAAAAAAAAGTGGATTGCTATAGTCTAGTTATCCGAAGGAAAAGGAGGTGGGAAAGTAAATTAACTTCAATAATATTTTTATACCTTTCTCCTACTTATTTTAAAAATAATTTAAAATAATGTACCTTGTAAAAGGAGATACTTAATAATTAATATTTCAAGTCGGCAATTGTTTTCTTTAATTTTTTAATCAGTTTTTCTAATATTTTTATTTACGAAGTCGGCAGCTTCATTGTTACCAAGTGGAGGAAAAAAGCGATGTCACGTATGTTGAAAAATAAAACCTGAAAATAATGTCTCTTTTTATGAGGCTATTAGTAGCTGTATATTTTTTTATTTTAATTTATGTAATATAGATAGAATTTAGAAAGTTAATTAAATTATAATATGATTTTTAGATATTTTAAGTTGTTAATTATTTTTTGTTTGCATAAATTTAATGTGAAGAGATTCATTAAGATGTCCATAATTAAAGTATTTTTCGTTATCGATCGTTGAATTTTTTACTCAAAGTAGTTACAAGATATAAAAAAATATTACCAACATTCAAAATAATAAAGCTATAACTAAAGATTATGAATTTAAAACTAAAAGTTATAGCTAAAATGGATTCCATAATTTCCAAAAATTTATACACTAATTAAAATAAAATAGAACAAAAAAAATACTTTTTAAATTATTTTTTTCCTGAAACATGCTGAAGCAGGCACGTCAACGAAGGCGTGCTTGCTTCAGCATGAACTCTCTCTTATATAATATGAGAATATCATCTTAGTAATAAATATAACATATATTTTATTAAATTATTTATATTTAACAAATATTTTATAAAAAATAAACTTTATTAAGATGGAGTTTAAGGATGTAATAAAAATATATATTAATTTTTATTATAAGTTCTTAAGACACTTATTTTGAAATAGAAAAAATAATTATAGCGTTAAAAGGTAGAGAAAATAAAAACAAAGAAAAAAATATTATTTTTTAATGACGTAGAGTACGTAGCCAATTTTTGGTATTTTTAAAAAATACAATCTATATCTATGACAAAATAATATTAATAAAAATTGATTGTTAGGTTTATGTGTGAATTATGAATCATTTTTATCAGAAACATTAGAAGAATTTAATCAAAGCTCACGATAATTAAAGTTTGACAGGATAGTAAGCTTTTAGTCGTACAATCTTAGGCTAACTATTTAAATAATTAATGATCATGATTACTATTTAATCACCATAATATTAATAACGTTAACATTAATGATTACTAGTTAATTGGAGTACCATAATATTGTTCTTATTGGTTGTTTGTTTTAACCAAAAATGATCATATCAAACTGTACTAAAGTACTGAAAGGCATATATATATATATTCTTGTCTAAACAGTCGGTAACAAGAAAACAAGAAAACAAATTTAGGTTAGATTTTATTTTATTTTATTGGTACAATTAGGTAAGATTTTGTTATTTGAAAAATGTTACTCACTTTTAGCCGCAAATATTGAAAATTTTGATACAAGAATTCATACTTGTAGCACCTGAAATAGGGTTTTTATTTTTCTTAGGATATATACCACAATTAAAACAATTGATGTGACAATTGTTTTCCAGTCTCAGAAATGGTAGACAATATACATGTAGTATTATTAATTCTTCATTCAAAAAGCTTTTAATTTTGTGTCAACTTATTTGCAAAAGTGAAAACAACTCTTTTTCTTTGTTTACTCAACAAGTCAATGTTGCAACACTTCAAACATTCTCCTTATATATTTTATAATTAACTATCCTTTTATTTGTTTAGAGTTTGATACGTTTAAAAATTCTATGTACTGGAAAAATGGTACAATGTTATATAGAATAAAGGACACGCATCTTTAGATTTAATTATTATTAATTAGTGATTAAATATTATTATTTTAATAGATAAAAAAAAAAGAAAAAGAGAGAAGATATTGAATATAAAAGTCAGAAGATGCTTTGAAGCTTGTTAGAGCCAGTCGGATTAATCAGACCTAATACAATTATATTTTCTACAACGCAAACGTATTTTGATTTAGAACTAAACTCGGGTTCCTTTAGTTCCACATGTTAATTGTTTTATTATTTCAATGAATATAGTCATAATGAACTCAGAAATCATGCCGGTAGATTCGAAAAATACTTTTATAATCAAATTCATACTTTCAAGGATTAAATAGATGGAATGATGTCATTTATACATTGATTTTGTAAAATGATAAAGTAATCTATTAGTCCAACAATAGTTGTCCACTGTTAACTTGATACACACCTTAAGAAATATAATATTACTATATTATCGTTTAAATATATTAAATTTAATGCTTTTGGAAATGTATTAGATATTGGATGGGAGTTAATAGCAATGATACAATAGAATAAATTATCTTTTGATTTAATAAACAGGACAAATATTATTGAACAATTATTTTTAGTATAACAGACAAATAAAAACGAATAAAAAATATAAAGAAACATCTATTTTTAATAAAAACGATAGTTAAATATGAGCAGATACAATATATTAATGTATGTGCTAAAGAAGGTACACGTTGCGCGATATCCGTTTGCCGACAGTCGTTATCAGTGTCAGCATCAGCTACTGATTCTCAAATTTTGTGGGCCCTTATTTCTTCAAATGTTTTTTCACCCATCTCATTTCCATTTATTATTATTATTTTATACTTATTGAATTATCGTAAAGTTTTCAAAAAAAAAAATATTCATTGATAATTTTGATATTAATGAATAAGACATATAAATAAAATATTAAAGGATAAATTAGTGAGAATGTCAATTTTTTTTATACTTCTTACAAAAACTTGTAAAGAAAAAAATGGACAATAATACTCTCTATATTTCATATTAACTGAATTTGTAATGTAATGCACATTATTGTTCGTTGTGAAATTATAAATATAACTTTATAAGTAACGTAATTTATTTTCTAGAAAATATCAAAATTCATTAAAGAAAAAAATAAATATGAAAAAAAATTCTAACATCTATCTTGAATTTTTAATAATTTGATTATTTTAAATAATAAAAAAATTTCAAAAATTCAGTTAATACGAAATAAAAGGAGTATAAGACAAGAAAATACCAAATTTGATTCCATATTGGAATTCAGCTCTTCTTTTAGGCACCCTTTTTCATGTCGACAACGAAATCTTACTTGTCATTTACGATCACTAAAGCCGGTTTGGTTGGTTTTAAGAGAGTTATTTCAATATAAAGATTACTCCCTCTAATTTAATATATATTACTTTTTTAACTCTATTTTATGTGGTATTTTATGTGGTATATTACTTTGAAATTCTCTTTTTTACTGTGAAATAATTTATAATCAAACATATATCTGTGGATTGTGTCAAGTCAAATGATGTCATATAAAATTATAGAGAAAGTAATTGTTGACATTTTCTTATAGTTTAAAATAAATGAATGATTCAAAGTTTAAAAATATATTCATTTATTTTAGTTTTTCAAAATTATCATTTGTAATGGTTTTTAAAAAATAAACTATTTTCAAATCTCAAATAATGGCTAATTTTACAAAGAGTTTGGAAAGAATCAAAAGAATAATATTATTAAATTACTTTTTAATTAATTTCTTTAAAATATTATTTTTAAAGAATATATCATACCACAACAATTTATTTATATTGGACTAAAGGAAGTAGCATAATATAATACCCCCTTAGATATCAAACTCTTTTTTTGTTCTTAATTAAAATGATTAGTGGTTGAAAACATTAACGGTTAATCTACGCCATAATATCATAATCTCCAAACTTGAAAAAGCGGATAGAATTTAATAAAAGAATATTTGCATGAACTCGAAGCTTTAATCCTTGTTTGATAAATTTATATCAAACATAATTAAATCTACTTAAACATAATTGGTCATTCTTGTTGTCAATAATTCATATAGATACGAAAACATTATAGATATAACATTATTATTGTAATCAAAGTTTTTATGTGCATTGACACTATGACACTATTAAGTTAGTTTTTCTTCTCTTTTCTCTTTTAGATCCCTTGCATTCACGTGGCTTCTCTCATGTAGTTAAATCATCCTGGACGGTCACTAGAATTGTATCCAATTTTTTATTTACTCCAGGGATATCCAGTAGAATCTCACTAAATTAATATAGGTAAGACTATAAAATATTATTATTTTATAAATGTATTATTTAATTGATAAATTAATATTTATTAAATTAAAGTGTGTTTTGAGATTCAATCTTGTGATGCTGGAATAATAAGAGTTGTCAAGATGTGTTATCACAACATATTTTATCGTGGGATATTAAAAGACAATGAAGTGCAACAAACTGATCCAGGAAAGATTAATGTTTTGGATGCTATCAATTTTACAATCCTGGCTTGGACAACAAATGTTTAGTAAGAGACAATAACAAATTGTTTTCGACACTGAAAAATTTATTAGAATAATGATGAAATCTCAGAGAATTTGAATGAACCCACTTGTGAAAATGTCATTCATGAACTTGAGGTCGTGATTAATGATCTCGATTACCGCAATAAAATGGATGTCAATAACAACCTATTGGATTAAACATGTGAAAATGATACGTGTTCAAAGGTTCGGAGCTTAGAAGAAATTGTGGATACCATCGAAAAAACAATGTTGATGATGAATTTGAAGATGATACAATACCTTTGGAACCAGTTATGCGTAAGGAAACACTTATCGCGTCTAGAACTCTTCACAATTTTATGGTGTAGTTTGGAAAGACAACACCGGGACTTTTGGATGCAATAAGAAAAGTTAGAGATGAACTTCAACTAGATTTAAAGTTTTAACAAAAAACAAAACACAATAGAATTATATTTCACTAAATTGTCTTAGATATATTTGATTTTTAAGGAATTATTAATTTATAATATTAATGGGACCATATAGTTATATAGGGGTCTTTTGAAAATATATTATCTTATTATCTTTTCGAAATGAGTGATTTTTCCCATTGACCCAAGTCGAGACCAGAGGAAAATATTATCTTAGAGAAATTATTAATTTAACGAATATTAATTTAGTGAGATTTTACTGTATATTCGATTGGTCCGAAAGAGACCACCTGGCTCCTCTAGATCTTAAGAATTCATACATCCCTGGACAACTATTTCTTAAGCACAATTTAGATTCGATCTCAATAAGAAAATAAAATAGAACACCTAATAATGTATTTTCACATATGCAAATTTTATTTTGACACACTATCAATAATTCGTTATTTTGAAAAAACAAAATAGTCAAAATGTTACTTTTGTTTACCTCACCGTTAACTTATACTAGTTAGAATTTTCAAATAAAATATTATGTAACATGTTAGTCAGAAATACGTTTATCCAATTTCAAAAAAGTTCCAAAAGATTTTACTGGTGTTTTTTTTTTTTACTGTGTTTGTTAAATATGACAACTTATTAATACTCTCTCCACTTAAATTTATGTGATATAATTTAATTTAACACAATTTTAAAAAGAAAAGAAATTTATGATCTAAAATAAGTCATACATATTTATTTGACTATGAATTATTTTATTATGAATAAAATGAGTATTTTAAATTTAAATTGTTATTAAATATAGAAATGTGACGTCCTTTTGAGATTAACTAAAAAAAATGCTCATATAAATTACAACATATGGAGTAAAAAATGTGAGAAGTTATAATAATACCGTAGAGAATAGAAAAAGAATGGGAAAACTATCTAGTTAGACAAATATTTCCACCATATCTACTAAATCTTCCTATAGTTTAAAAAAATTACATATTATCTCACTAATTAATAATTTTGTACGAAATTTCAAGTGAGATACACCATTTCTTCAAAATAGTAGATTTCAAGCGAGATACATGTATCAATGCACGAATACACAAAATATTTGATACAAGATACACATGTACATAGGGAGAGAGGCGAGCAAGAGAGTCAGTGTATTTCAGATACATGTGAATCATGTTTGGATATAGTGTATCCAGAACAAGTTACACCAAATTTGACTCGCATGTACCCGAGATACATGATATTTGGTACCAGATATACAAATACATTCGGAGAGAGGCGAGTGATATAGGAGAGACTCGAGCAAGAGATTCAATGTATCCTGATATATATGTGAATCACGCTTGAATATAGTATATTGGAAATAAATTATTCCTAATTTTACTCGCATGTATCCGAGATATATACATGATATTTGATACCAGATATACAGATGCATAGGGAGAAAACCAAGCGAGATAAGAAAAAGGCGAGAAAGAGAGTTAGTGTATCCTAGTTATATAAGAATCGATATAGTATATCTAAAACAAATTACACCTAATTCGACTCACACTCTTATATATATAATATATGTATATAAGTGCACCAATACCTCATAAAGAAATGGTAATTTCCTAAACTAATATGAGAGCACCTAAACACGTGAAATTTATGTTGTTTTCTGAAGAGTTGACCAAAATAGTCTATTAGTTGAATCAATTCACCAAAATGATATGAAACTTTAAAATTTTACCAAAATAGTATAAACGTTGTTGGTAGTAACGTATTAGGTTATATTTCATTTTAAAAAAATCAACGGATCAAAATATATTGGGAACCGGCGTTAAAGTAAAAATACGTTGCTGATAGTAACATTTTAGGCTTAAAATGATGTCGTCAATAACGAGTCTCTGCAACTCTGCCACATGAGGATCTTTGTACCAAATATCATTATCAGGAAGTACGTTTTAAAGGTAAAACGTTAATTCAAGTAACGATTCTGTCGAATCAAATCACAGGTCTGTCTTTTAAGAATCTTTGTACGGAATGTGACGTTAAAGTCATTACTGTGTGTCACGTTTTAAGACTAAAACGTTACTTTGAGTAACGATTCTATCGAATCATGTCACGGGTCTGCGGAAATGTAGTCTTGTTGATTTGATCTATCAATAAAATGTTACTATAAGTTACATTTTAACTTTAAAACCTGACTGACAGTAACAACAAACTGCTAAAGTGTTCCCTCTACAATTGACCACAGATTATTATAAGAAATGGTTTGTGTAAATGTTTAGCACATTCCAACAATTTTCTACAAAGCTTCTGCTTATGTGCCCCATTGTTGAAACAACATTCACAAATTTTTAATAGGTATGACTTGTCAATATGTTGTAACGTATTTATAAAAAAATATTTTTAATAATTATAATGCATATTTTTTTTTGTGTGTAGATTTTTTGATGGCTAATTTTGAAGATAACGTGATGGTTGCGTTGTATTGGGATGGTGAAATAATCACGGATTGTATTGGGGTGGAAACCATGTGTTGCACTATATGCAAAATGAAACTGACTGATTGTGACAAATCCATAATTTTGAACCAATAAATTCATTTGATAACCATGCTGATTATTCATTTGAAATAATTATCTTGATTTATTGGTCTAGTCTTTATATATATCTCCAACAGATTTATATCAATCTTATTCAATAAAAAATGAGGAATGGCAAAAAATTGTAGCAAAGACTGATCATTCTCAATTTTGTACTCAATAAACCTTGTAATGTTATCTTGAAATGAGCGTGGATATTTTCCTGAAATATCCATTTGAATATTTTCACTATTAGTCCCCATTTTCTCATGCAACAATTCAATTAATTTAATGTAGTTGATCGAAATAGACATGCTAACAATCATTTTAGCACATTCACTATATCTAAATTCAATCACTTTCGTGATTATTTCACCATCCCAATACAACGCAACCATCACGTTATCTTCAAAATTAGCCATAAAAAAATCTACACAAAAAAATAAAATATGCATTATAATTATTAAAGATATATTTTTATAAATACGTTACAACATATTGACAAGTCATACCTATTAAAATTTTGTGAATGTTGTTTCAACAATGGGGCACATAAGCAGAAGCTTTGTAGAAAATTGTTGGAATGTGCTAAACATTTACACAAATCATTTCTTATAATAATCTGTGGTCAATTGTAGAGGGAACACTTTAGCAGTTTGTTGTTATTGTCAGTCACGTTTTAAAGTTAAAATGTAACTTATAGTAATGTTTTATTGATAGATCAAATCAACAAGACTACATTTCTGCAGACCCGTGACATGATTCGATTGATTCGTTACTCAGAGTAACGTTTTATTCTTAAAACGTGACACACAGTAATGACTTTAACGTCACATTTCGTACAATTTTTTTTAAAAGACAGACCTGTGATTTGATCCGACAGAATCGTTACTTGAAGTAACGTTTTACCTTTAAAACGTGCTTCCTGATAACGATATTTGGTACAAAGATTCTCATGTGGCAGAGTTGCAGAGACTCGTTATTGACGACAACATTTTAAGCCTAAAACGTTACTATCAGTAACGTATTTTTACTTTAACGCCGTTTTCCAATATATTTTGATCCGTTGATTTTTTTAAAATGAAATATAACCTAATACGTTACTACCAACAACGTTTATATTAGTTTGATAAAATTTCAAAATTTCATATCATTTTGGTGAATTGATTCAACTAAAAACTCTTCTCGTTTTCTCAAATAGAATTAATGAGCCCTCTTGACAAGTGGCTCTGGAGAGGTGCAAAAATAGCCATATATCTTCTTGTACACAAAAAATGAACCATGGTCCTACGACACCTCCTGCACTGCAAGCACCCCCCACCCTTTGCAGGGGAGTGGGTTGCCATAATAATTAAATTTCTGAAATCATCAAACACCTATGCTGTCTGTAGTACTATATATATATATATATATGTTCATGGGGTGCAAAAACAACAGAAAACGTGTTGAAGTGAGGGTAGAGTGTGTTGTACTTTTGTATATATGAGGGGAAAATGTCACATCCATGCCTCGTAAAATTGTAGATCAACTTCACGTTCCGCCGGCGCCACGTTCTCAATATATAATCAGAGGCGCGGAGCTAGATAATAAGTTGTATGTTTGGATAAACTCAATAGTTTTTATTTAGATTATGTATTTGTATTATTAGAAAATTTATTAAATATGTATAAATATTTAGTTGTGAATCTGATAACTAAGACAAGTTATGAATTCAATAAAAAATTCAAAATCCATAAACTTTAACTCTTAATTTCGCCTCTACGTGTATATGCGTTTGACAATATAAATTTCCTTTGGACGGAAGATAAAAATATGATGAACATACACGGTGTGCATAATGGATGAGATCTCGAGTTCCAATTTAAGAAACGAAGAAATTCCTAGTAAGAATTGATCCCTTTTCCGACTCCTTCATTTTAATTTGGTTATCTTATTTTAATTTAGTATGTAGTTTAAGAAAGTGAATTTTTGAATTTTATGGCCTGGAACTAAATATATGTCAGATGTATTTAAATGCCTTTTGATTTTATGGTCCTAAACATGTCATGTGGTAATGTGGAAATTGAAATTAAAACGTTGTCAAAAAGAAAAAAAACATATCTTTTAAACCGACTAAAATAAAATAAAAAATATAAGGATTAAAATCTGTTGAAAAATTAGGAAGGATGAGCACTTCCAAATTACTCAATTTTTTTTATAAAAAAAATATAAGTGAAGAAAATAGGTCTACTTTATTTTGTTTTACTTGCTTACAAATTCTCATAATTAAATAAAATAATTGAACTACGTATGTAGGTATTTATAGATTTTCTTCTAGTATATATGAACTTTTACTAATACACTAGTTCAATCGTAGGATTTATTTTACCTTCCCTAATTCATGTATCATAATTCATAATTAATCATTGAATCTCGATAGCATATGATTGAAGATACATCTGCTTCGAACCAAATATTATATATATATATATATATATATATATATAAAAGAAGAAGATATTATCTGCTGGTGGTCTCATCATATCATTATTTTGATTCATTTCATTTTTTTTTAATGATCAGGCAGCCTCATAATTCACACTGCAATGATAAAGGGATGACGATATACTGCCTTGGTAGGTTTGGATTTTTCTCTAGTTCAATTCATCATTTGTTATGACATTTGGTACGTTAGGCTAATCTAGTCCGTTGAAGATATAATAAAATAAATAATAGTATATTTTTTTCAATAATTTATGTATCTAGATAAGTAATTATATAATTTAATATAGTATCGGAATAAGTAAAAGTGTTAGGTTCGAGTTTAATAGTCATTCATTATTAATAAAAAAATCACATGTTCAATTGATAAAAAGGAATTAAAGTGGCACGTGAGGGAATGTGGAAGATAGAATTTTGAGTAAATAAGAGTGTGTTTTCACATTATTAATAAGAATATTAAAACACCTTATATATAATTTTATTTCTCCTTTCGTTATTAATATGAGACTTTGTTTTTATCCCGAGGTTGGTAGCAAAACACTGATACTTTTACGTTTTATTCTAGTATAGTAAAGGAAAGAAATGAAATTGATTTCAAGAATTAATTTTGGCATTTATTAGTTAGTGGTAAAACTAAAACATTCCATAGATCTTTAAATATTATCATTTTCATTTATAATAATTGGTGAATTTAAGCTGGACAGATGAACTAAGACCCCTTGCACATTATCAAAGTACGGAATAATGTTCTAATTTTTAATATGGAAAAGTGTCAAATATATCCTGTATTTTATAAGAAATATATATACTTCTTGCACTATGTTGCTTTATTCTTATTTTTACACATGACGAGGTTAGAAACAAACAATTCATTCCTAATTTTAAATACCTAATTCACTTTGGACCAAGGATGGTTAAATGGGTGAGTTTGTAAAGTGAATCAAATATTTAAAACTGGAGATAAGGTTATTTATTTCTAACAAAGGGTAAATCAGCATAAAAATATAATATATAAGGGGTATATTTAGATCAAAAATATAATGAGAGAAATATATTTGGCATGAAAATATAACGAGAGATATATTCAAACTATCTTTTATAGTCAAAAAATATATGAGGCCTTTTTCTGTTTTCAATGTTATCGTATAATGGAAGTATCATGAGAAGATGTTCATGAGTTCGACAATTATAATTTAACATGTGCCAATGTGCCCCATTTTATGTTATAAACTAGTGGAAGGTCCATTATTTTGTACAAATATTAAGGGTAATGTCATAAGATCCCCCTTGAGGCCTCAACTTCCAAACAAAATTGATACTTGTGGTACCCCTTTAATTTTTGGCTCAATACAAAGAACACCACAAATTAAGTGAATGATTTGATGGATGTACCAAAATTGGTAAAGCCAAGAAAATCCACACACCATTTGGTTCAATATATAGACGCAGTATATACCTTTAGGGATTTCCAGAAGTGGGTGCTTGCGCGGGGGTGTAGGGTACACATTGAGCTAGCATTATTTGGGTACATTTTGTTGACCTAAAACATTGAATGAATAAAAAAAAATTGTATACTTCTCATGTCATACGTACAAATACACCAAGAAATTACACCCTTTTCACGTGATACATTGACTCGTAGTGCAGAGAAGTTTAAGATAGAACGTAAGATTTTTTAAACTTGTGGTTTATAGAATCATTCATGTGTACACACCCTAGTTTCAAATCAATCATCTTATTAAAAATAAAATGAGGAGCTTTAAGTTATATTGTCTGAGGTCATAAGTTTAAACTTTCAATCTTAAATATTACGATCTAATTTATTCATTTCTTTGAATATGTCATACCTGAATTTCTGACTTTACTATTATATAACGTATAAGTCCATAGTGGGTGGATAGATGATTTTTGCAAGCGCGCAAAAGACATAAGAAATAAGCCCCATGTGAGTGACAGGATATGACATCCCAATATTAGGGTTTGTGAAAACACAATACAAAAGGTGATGGAGATGGACCATCCCATTCTTCTAAATTATCAATCCAGGTTACATGCAAAGAAAGGCCTCATTTGTCACCATGCAACTTTCCTTTGATCAATTGTATTTTTTAAGTTCAAATAATTTTAAAATATTTTTATAATGTTTGAGTAAAATAAATAAATAAATTGTTTTTATTCCAAAATAACAAAAATAAATTATAAATTAGAATTTTGAGTATAAATTACAAGTCTATATATCCAAATAGACTTTTGATTTTTAATTCCCAAAAGATTTTTAACATTGGAAATTAAACAAATGAACAGGAAATCCTCGGAATTACGGGCTCTTTTAGTGTCTTTTATGGAGAAATTACTTAAATACACAACTTATTTTAACATATTCTTTAAAATTTCTTACCATTTGAAGAAATTGTAAAAATTCCTATTCTCGGATACATCACTCTTACGCGATGTATCGAGACGCGATGTATCAAGACAAGTGTGTCTTGTATCTATAAAGATAATGTATCGGGACGTGATGTATGCACGTTGAGCGATGAATCGGGACATGCGTGTGTTGTATGAACAAAGGTAATGTATCGGGATGCGATGTATCAGGACATTTAGTGATGTATTCAAAATCGAAACACAATGTATCGTGATGTATCCGAAATTGAAACGTGATATATCGGACATTGAGTGTTGTATTCGAAATCCTTAAATTTTAAGGGATTTTTGTAATTTGAAAAAAAAAGTAGAAAAAAAATGTAATTAGCTCTTCACACTATGAAATTTGTGTAAAATTACCATTTTTTATCTGGGAGATATGGAAAATAAGATGTTTTTGGCGCCACAGTTTAAATTTTAACCTCTTTAAAAAAAGTATGCAAAAGATAATTCTTTGCTAGAATCGAGAACAAAATCTAACAATAAGTTATGGTGATCATCAAAATTTCTAATTAAAATTTAGTTATCACCCAGTTAGGGGTGTTCGTGATTCGGTTTGAATTGGTTAAAATCAAACCAATCTAGTCGATTTTGTAAATTTCTAAAACCAAACCAAACCCAACGGAAAAATTAACCATTGGTTTGGTTCGGTTTGGTTCAGCTTTTCTGAATTTTTCAGTTTGAAAGTAATAAATTTTTTGAGGACATATGTATCTCGATAGATACATAGTACATGAACAATCCACAGGAAAGCTACTATCGGTTGAATTAAGCAATACTAGAGTTATTATTACACGAACAAACTGATTTAATTAAGAGAAAATGTGACTATCTTATGTGAGGTAGGGTAGGTAAAGACTAAAGTAATGAATTTTGATGGATTTGGACTTAGGATTGTAATAGTTGGACTAAAATTTAAGTGTTGGACTTGAGAAAATAGTTAAGTTAAAGACGGAAGTTAATTAAAATTTAACAAAATATATATATATATTTTTTATGAATAATATATAAATAATTATAAAATTTATGTGTCTAATTTATCGGTTCGATTTGGTTATTTTTGTTGTTGTTTTTTAGTAAAACCAAAATCAAACCAAATAGTATCGGTTTTCAAAATTTAAAACCAAACCTAACCAAATCAAACCAAATATCGATTTTTTTAATCGGTTTGATTCAAATTGCGATTTGGTTTGATTTTTTAACCATAACCATGAACAGCCCTAATCACCCTAACATATTGCATAAAAGTTTGCCAATATTGTTATGATAATCACTAAGATTTGGCCACAAATTCTGATGTATCACCTGTATTTTTCAAACATTTATGGCGAAAAATCTTGACGATTCGTAAGGATTTATGGTATTTGCCATGTTACAATTCGTAGATGAAGGACCAAATTCAGATGAAGACTTTGAAATCAGGGGACTACTTGGCAATATGAAAAAGACTGAATTAAGTTTCTCATTTCAATAGATAAAGAATGAAATAAGTTTCTCAATATATTGGTTGAGTTTTTCTTCTTTTTAACAATTTTACTTAGGCATAATAATAATTGTATAAATGAATGGACCCAAACCTAATAGCACCCAATTAATGAGCCTTTAGACTCTTTATTTTGGGGTGCCTGTGAAAGGTCACCTATTTACTTCATTTGTCTCGATTTGATTGGCATCTTTACCTTTTAAATGTAATAAAACATTATATTAATTTGATACGAGATTTTAAGTAGATACATCTAGATATGTATATTTATGTTATAAAATACATTAAAATAGAGAGAGAAACGCGAGATAGGAAGAAAGCGGACGAGATAGTCTACATATCCGAGGTATATGCCAATCACATTAGATACATGTATCTGGGATACCAGACACATGAGGAGAGCAGTGAGCAAGAGAGGAGAGTCGCAAGCGAGATAGGAGAGAGGTGAATGAGAGAGTCAGATAAATGCGAATTCACTTGGATACAATGTATCTAAAACAAAGTATCCATAATTTTGATCCCATATATCCTAGATACATGTATCTTAAGTCCAAATTTTGATAAGTTTCGTAATAATTAATGAAAATTGAAAGAAAGGAAGGTAATTAAGTACTAAACTAGTGGAATTTCTGTAATTTAACTTTTATGAATCATTGTGATATATGTAGACGGTTTGGATGATCCCACTTTGACTCTTTGGTACCAGGAAAAGGTCTGGTCCATCTTTTGGAAAACAAGTTATTCTAAAATTAATTATTTTGAAATTAGTTATTTTAGAATTGTTATTCCACCTTTAAGATAAAATAAAAATAATACTATGATTCTGAAATAATTAATCCAAAATAAATTATTTCGTGATTTATTTCAAATAAATATATTAAATATATTCAAAAATTAATCTTGAAATTAGTTATTCATCATTCTTGGTACCAAACTAGTTATTTGGGAAGCTAAGATGGCATGAGTCATAAATGGTCCAATGGGCCTAAATTAAATTTGGGAAGACAAGATCCACAATCCACTCAACTTTTTCGCTTTTTCTGACCTCTGAATTTTAAGGCTAATGTTATTTGGACAGCAACGTGTGGAAAGAAAATACCCATAAAAACCAAAAAGTCTATATTCTCCTTATATAGTTTTGGGCTTTTGCCTGCAAAAATTTCTATTTATCCTCTAAAGTTATAAAATATATTTTCTTCTTCTCAAATTTGAAAATAAATCTTTTTTTTTTTAGGAAGAAGGTTTGATATACTCTTCAATTTTATTATTTAGAGCTAATATACCTTTTATTAGGAAAATGACTCATATACACCTCTACTGTTACACAAATGATTCACATATATCCTTTTTCACTAACGGAAGTGAAAAAGATAGTTTAAATTATTATTTTTTATTGAAGAAAAAGATAATCTCTGTAGGAGTATATTTGATCCTTCTCACACATTTTTTTCTGTGATTATTTTTATTCATCGACTAATTTGAATTTATTATTTTTGATGATCAAATTTATTTATTTTTCACTTATTTTCTTGTAAAATTTATTATAGATGCCCCAAATTATTTTTATAGATATAAACACTAAATTACAATATTGCCGCAAAAAAATAGTTTTAATTTTTTAATCTTTTTCCATTCACACTTCTTTCTTTTTATTTCTCTTATTTTTACACTAAAGAATGAAAGAAAAAATAAAATAAGAACAAAAAACTCAAATAATAATATTTAAAAAAGTCAAAAAATAATTTATGTGTGAAAAGATCAAATACATGATTTTTTTAAAAATAAAAAAATAAAATAAAAATAAAAATTATTTTTTCATTTTTGTAACAGTAGGGGTATATGTGAGTCACTTTTGTTACGGTAGGGATATATGTGAGCCACTTTTGTAACAATAGGAGTATATGTGAATCACTTTTATAACGAGAGGTATATTAGCTCTAACTGACAAAATAGAAGGGTATATCAGACCCTTTTCCCTTTTTGTTTATAACAAATTAAAGAAGATATAGGATCATATAAACTGAATGAAACATAACAAATAGTATATATAATTTCTAAAATTTTAATTGTGTCAAATTCTTTTCGGGACACTAAACTTATTATTTTCTATGTTCTAAATTATATGAGTTAGTTTGACTTGATATAAAGTTTAAGAAAAAAAAAAAACTTTTTAAAATTTAAATGATAAATATTTATGTAATTATAAGTTTATATAAAAATATATAATTCTTTTTTGAACGGATTAAAATAAAATTGGGACAAGGGAGTAGTTACTAGTTACTACTATGATTTATCAATCATTGTGATAAATGTAGACTGTGTGGATGAGCCCACTTTGACTCTTTGGTGCTATAGTGAAAGTGAGTCCATCTTTCCTCATTTTAAGCTCAAGAGTGAAATACAAATTCCTTTCCATAAAATTGCTACTGCCCTCCAAAATCTCAACCTAGGACAGCATGACTCATAAATGGGCCAATGGGCCTGAATTCAATTGCCATTTTTACCTAATTAATGTAGAGAAAAATTTAAGAAATAATTAAAATATTAGTTATTAATAATAATTTGTATTAATTAATAATTTGTAGCTATATTATAACTAGCTATCATATGTATCAAATATATTTATTCGCAAAAAATGACTTTGAAATGAAAATACAACCCTTAATAATGTGCGTGAAGTGCGGTAAAGGATCTTTTAAAAAAAGAAAATTTAGCATAAATCATGCTCATGTGATAACTCAATTGTCCATAGTCAATGGGATTCTAAAAATCTTACAAGTTCAATGTTAAGTTTTGAATATTCAAACATCATAGTTGTATTCTCAAATACAAATCCTAAAGTCGATCAAAATTTCTCACTTCTTCTTCATTCGATGTAATGGTATAACCTACTAGTGATATTGTTCATTTTGGGTTCGCATGATTTTAAAATGTATTATTAGTGTGTAAAGCCTTCTTACTTATATATTCAACATCTCTTTTATGATTTTTTTGCCGATATGAGACTTCTTATCTTAAGTTAGGGTGTCACATACACCCTCTCTTATGGACTCAGCGTCCTCGCTGAGGTTTGTCCCACCACATGAAATTTACTTAAACTCAACACTGAGGTTTTCTCCATTTTATCGGGACTTGCCTAAACTTAGTTAAATTTTAACTCACATCGACAAAGCTAACATAAGACTGATACACTTTAATTAACACTATTTAATTTTATACACCCTATGCCAAACGACTTGAGTGAATTTGAGGTGGGAAAGATGAATCTGCCTCCACATAGTCAAAAGTATGAACCAATGGTACATATTATAACATGTGCCAATGTATCCCTTTTGTTGTATACGACAATTTTCATATTAGTGTGGAGTGAATAAATGAAGGTTTACGGCTAAAATTTCGTGTGATCAAAACATAAAGGTAAGTTCAATAAAATAGTAATTAGACCAAATATGTTGTATGAGATGAAATGGATGCATATACATTTTAGGAGAGAGATGATCAGAAATAAATTTCGGTATCTGTATTGGAGTTCGACTAAATTTAAATTTGTTTTGGAAAGTTCCACATCGGGGGTAAAATGCTCCCTATCAAAAACGACTCCGCACCTAGGAGAACTCAAACCTGTAACTTCTGATTAAGGATGAAGAAATAATTACCACTCTACCACAATCCTGAATAACAATACACTTTTAATATGTACTATAGAAGTAGTAGTTATTAATGTAAAATTAAATCCTTTCAAGGAAAACCACAAAAATAGTTATTGATTGCAGCAGGACAAAAAATGTGAAATAATAGAATCGACAAACTGCAGGTAAATATGCAAGATCAAAGTTAAGTGCAAAAACCAAAGTAGAGATAGAATAGTGATCAAACATAAATATTTTTGAGTGAAAGATGACTGAAATTTGGAGTGGGCAAATATAAATGATACATACCTTATGATAACATTGCTATAATATCTGACACAATGACACAAACAAGATGCATGTTTTACGCTGAGAATATGATAGCTAAATAGTCCTATTGATCTAGTATCATCGTTTTCATTATTAATATAGTAAATAATAATATATAGTTGCAGTGGAGACAAAATTACCAAGTCCCATGTGATTGACAGAAACAGACCTAGTAATAATAGTTGAAGGGAAAAATAAAGTAATGGACCTTATTTTTATCTTGCTTCCAAACTATCAGTAACTTGCGTACAAACAAACAAACAAACACTAGATATCTTAGTTTTCTCTTTTTCACTCATTAATATAATATATTTCCCTCTTTTGGCTCTTTCTCTTCCCAAAACTTTTGAGGACTCACTTTCAATACATCATGTGACTTTTAATTATGGAAACATACAAGCAGGAAAATTGGTAAAATCTCAAATAATTTTTTATTTTATTGGTCACTTTAATACATCAAGAAAAGATAATAATTATTATTTTTAGTATTTTACCCTAAAAAATTAATTGCTTGTTCTTCAAATTATTTTTTAAGATTTAAGACTATACATTTATTAATATGAGTATTATAATAAAATATTACCATTAATAATTATATCTTAAGGTGCATGCAAAGTTCAAAATAAACAAGTAAAATTGAATGAAGAGAGTAATATGTTTAAGACTATAAGTTTGAGTGGTTTTATAGCCATATAAATATAAGTTTCAGTGGTAGTGTAATGGAAAGTGATGTTGACAATAGTAATGTAGAAATAAAAAGGAAAGGGGAAGAAATGGTGATCGGTGATAAGAGGTAGTGAAAGAGAGAAAGAAAAAAGTAAAAAGAAATTTTAAACTCCAAATTAGAGAGAACGGTCAAATTTGCCTCTAAACTATGAGAAATATTTAAATCACTATTTTCTTAAAAATGAATTATGGTTCAAAGATCATTTTGCATTTAAGTGTCCAAACATATTGTTAAGCCAAGATATTTATCTTGTAATGCTGAGTCATAGTTAGTTATTGATAGAGTTAGTTAGAGTTAGTTACTAATTACTATTAGTTGGATTGAATAGCTGTCAAAATTGATTAGTTAGCTGAGTAGATATTTTCATAATTGTATATATACACGTTTCTATCATTGAATGAATTCAGTTTTTGATTCCCAGAAATCACAGCTCACATTGTATCAGTTCTTCTGTTTCTCTTCTCTTTCTCCTTGCAAGGAGATCTAAGCTCCTATCAATGGAGATGAATTCTTAGATTTGATATGGTATCAGAGCATACTGATTTTGCTCTTTCACTTCCGCATTATTGAATTCCCTTTTCTCTCCATTTTCATTCTCTATTTCAATCGATCTTCATCCAGACTTGTTTCCAAAATCGAGAGTATTTTCCTCTGTAGTTTCCTTTCCAGCTACACACCTTCAATTTCAAGTATCAAATTAGCTCGACAATGGCTGTTGATCCTCCAATCACGACCTTTGATGTTGTTACGATGATCGATACAGGTAATCCTCTCTATATTCACCCTTCTGATAGCCCTAGTTTCACTTTAGCCCCCACTCCCTTTGATGGTACTGGTTATCGCTCATGGAAGATAAGTGTTTTGAGATCACTTTCTGTGAAGAATAAATTGGGTTTCGTCACTGGTGAATACCCAAAACCTGATATTCCATCTACGACGGTTCGTCAGTGGGAAAGATGTGACGATATGGTCAGCTCGTGGATTTTGAATTCTCTTTCAAAGGAAATCGCAGACAGTGTTGAATATGTCGCCAACTCGGAGGAACTTTGGAAAGAACTGGATGACCGATATGATCAAACTAATGGAGCGAAATTGTACTAAATTCAGAAAGAGATAAATGATTTAAGTCAAGGTGCCTTGGACATTACTGGTTACTACACCAGAATGAAAAAATTGTGGGAAGAATTCAGTACCTTAGCAGCTAATCACATATGCAACTGTCGATGCACCTGTGGTGCCAAAGACATTATGTATAAGGCTGAACAGGATAGGCGCTTGATCCAATTTCTCATGGGGCTAAATGAGGTTTACACAATAATAAGAGGAAGAATTCTTATGATGACTCCTCTACCCTCTATGGGACAAACATTTGCACTTCTTATGCAGGAGGAAAAACAAAGGGAAATCAGACCACATAATCAGATGTTTGCTGAACCTACATCTCTAGCTGCAAGTGCTTCAGGCACTAAGAACTTCAAAACAAACTACACATCCAACACTAATACTAATGAAGCCAGCTCTAGTAGATCTAGACCCTTTTGTGAGTACTGTAAGAGATCGGGACACATAAAAGACAAGTGCTACAGACTACATGGATATCCTTCTTAGCCAAGTCAAGGACAAGGTCAGATCTCACAGAACAATTCATACAACTAGAGGAACTACGGATAAATCCACCTGCAAACAATCAAAGGAACATAGCCAATGGCTACAACAACAGGTTCAATAAGGGGAAAGAAATAACTGTAAATGCACATGGAGTGTCTTTTGATATGAGCCCTATCCAGAGTGAGGAACCACCATATGAGAATCACAAGGGAACACAACTATCCAAGGAACAATATGATCAATTGATGAACATGCTGCAACACTTCAATAATTCTGATCCACGCAGTGACACTCAGACTAGTGGAGCTGCAAACTTTGCAGGTACTATTGCTTGCTCATCTTCTGTGAATTTTGATAAACTGTCTTGTGGATGTTTCAAAGAGCTGACTTATGGATCCTAGACTCAGGAGCATCTCATCATATGACTTTCAATAGACAACACCTCACTAATATCCTACAATTACCATACCCTTTACTACTGAAACTACCAAATGGTTACAATGTGAAGGTGACAGAAGTAGGCAATGTGGCATTATCATCTAAGATCACTCTGTATAAGGTCTTACTAGTGCCCTCCTTCAAATACAATCTTATAGCCATCAGTTCCTTAACTTCACACATTAAAGGTGTTGTTTAGTTTTCTAACATTGCTTGTCTGTTACAGGCCCCTTCACTGAAGAGGCCTCTGGAGATTGGTAATGTGCATGATGGACTTTACCTCCTATGCTCAGACTGTCTCAGGAAAGGGAACAACATTTCTGAATCAGAGAGTTGCTTTTCCAATTCTGTTTTTTCTTCTAGATCCAATCTAGTTGATAAAATGCACTGTTCTTGTCATTCTATCTCTCACTCATGTAAATTTCTCATTAAAAACAACATGTTTTCCATTAATAAAGACAATGTTTCATCTTCTTCATACAATGTTGCATCTCACAGTGATAATGTAGATTTGTTGTGGCACTACAGAGTTGGCCATGCGCCCTTTGTAAAGATGAAAGGAATGCCAATTCCTGTAAATTTTTCACCCAAACAACCATTCTTTTGTTCCATCTGCCCAATGGCTAGACAAGCTAGATTGCCCTTTCCTGATAAAACCACAACCAGTTCCAGTGCAATATTTGATCTGGTCTATGTAGACCTATGGGGACCATACCATGTGGCTACACATGACAATTATAAGTACTTCCTCACCTTGGTTGATGATTATAGTAGAGCCACTTGGACACACCTTCTAAGCTGCAAAAGCAACACCTTACAAGTCATAAAGGCCTTTGTGACCATGGTCCATAAGCAGTTCAACACTTCTATGAAACAAATCAGGTCAGATAATGGCCTAAAATTCACAAACTCTGAAACATTAAGTTTTTTTCAATCCCAAGGTATTTTGCATCAAAGATCATGTCCATACACACCACAACAAAATGGTGTGGTGGAAAGAAAACACAAGTACCTCCTTGAAATAGCCAGGGCTCTCATTTTCCAATCCAAACTACCAATTAAATATTGGGGAGAATGTCTCCTCACAGCAACCTACATCATCAATAGACTTCCAAGTCCCCTCATTAAAAACAAATGTCCTTTTGAACTATTACACAAGCAAAAACCTATCTATTCTCACATGAAACTGTTCCAAAGAATCAGAGAACTAAATTTGACCCCAAAGCCACTCCACATGTTTTCATTGGCTATCCGTTTGATACAAAGGGTTATAAAGTGTTATGTCTGGCCAAGGAAACTACTTATCTCAAGGGATGTGGTCTTCTGTGAATCTGTTTTTCCTTTTACTTTTTCTGTTGATTCTGGTAAGTTTCCTTTGGTACCTGACACCATACCATTTTTTGATGTCCATTCTAATCCACACTTGCACATGTCAGACACTTCACATAGAGATGCTGAAAATGATAATACCATGTGTTCTAATCTGTCCCCTAATGCTATTGAGCCGCATAACAATCAACTTCATGCACCTTCATTTGTTAACATTCCCTCACCATCACCCTTACAACAACCTGCACCTTTGCAGGCCTTCATAGTAGAACCTAGAAAATCCTACAGGACATACAAAGTCCCTTCCTACTTAAATGAATATGTCCATAAGTTACCTTTTCTAAAGTCCTCACATACAACAATCAACCCCTGCTACTGCTTCATCCATTATCCACAATTCATTCTACCTACATAATCAAATAGCCTTCAATGTCTTGGTTCCTGATAGTCAGTTTGTGAGAAACATTTGTCTTGACAGTGAACCTGGTTCTTATGAAGAAACAATTGTGTATCCTGCTTGGCAAACAGCTATGACACAAGAGTTTGAGGCTTTACATACCAATAATATATGGAGCCTAGTCCCCTTACCCACATGGAAGAAACCTATTGGATGCAAATGAGTTTTCAAGATTAAACACAAGGCTGATGGTTCAATAGAGAGGTTTAAGGCTCGATTGGTTGTGGAGGGGTATACTCAACATCCTGGAATAGATTACACTGAAACTTTTTCACCAATTGTCATGACAACTGTGAGAACTCTTATTGCTACTGCAGTCAAACAAAATTTGGACATTTTTCAGCTAGATGTCAATAATGCATTCTTGCATGTTGACTTACACGAGGAGGTCTACATGAACCTCCCTCCAGGATTGGAAACTGATGCTCCAGGTTTAGTCTGCAAACTGAACAAATCTCTGTATGGCCTAAAGCAAGCTAGCCGGCAATGCTATGAAAAACTTGCTGAAACTCTCAACTCTAGAGGCTATGTTCACCCATTTCATGACTATTCCTTGTTTTACAAAAAAGATGGTACTTTCTCAGTGTTTGTGGCCATCTATGTTGATGATGTACTCCTCACAGGTACCAACATACATGAGATCACTGAGTTGAGACAGTTTCTTCATGACAACTTTCGAATCAAAGACTTGGGAAAACTCCATTATTTCTTGGGTTTGGAAATCCTCTACAAGCCTGATGGGGTGGTCATCTCTCAAAGAAAATTCCTTCTAGATCTGTTGAAAGATTTTGATTGCCACCAGTTGAGCACTTTCAACTCTCATCTTGATCCCAATGTTAAGCTAAAGACTAAGGAAGGTGCTCTCTTATCTGACCCTGGTCATTACAGGAAGCTTCTAGGGAAGCTCAATTTCCTAACAAAAACTAGACTTGATATTGCTTATGAAGTCCAACACTTAAGTCAATTCATGCATGAACCTACACAACCCCATCTACAGGTTGCTATGCACATGCTTAGATACTTGAAAAAGGATCCTACACTTGGTATTTTTTTGTCCAACAAAGCTGACTACAATATTAGGGCTTATTGTGACTCTGATTGGGCTGCATGCCCAGACTCCAGGAGATCTATCTCAGGTTACATTGTTTTGCTAGGGGATAGTCCCATTAGTTGGAAATCCAAGAAGTAAGAAACCATTTCCCTTTCATCGGCAGAAGCAAAATATAGAGCACTGAGGAAAGTGGTGGGGGAACTGGTATGGTTGAGCAGATTATTTAATGAGTTTGCCATCCCTTTTCCAACTCCAATTTCTGTTTACTGTGACAGTCAGTCAGCTTTGCACATTGCTAGAAACCCTGTGTTTCACGAAAGGAACAAGCATATAGAAGCGGATTGCCATTTTGTCAGGACAAAGCTTCATGAAGGACTGATTTCTTTCCATCACATTGGAACTGGACAACAGCTGGCTGATATTTTGACCAAAGCTCTAACTGGTATTAAACACACATCAGTCCTTAGCAAGCTGGCAGTGATCCCCTCACTTCCACCTTGAGGGGGTGGGGGGTGTTAAGCCAAGATATTTATCTTGTAATGTTGAGTCAGTAATGCTGAGTCATAGTTAGTTATTGATAGAGTTAGTTACTAATTACTATTAGTTGGATTGAATAACTGTCAAAATTGGTTAGTTAGCTGAGTAGATATTTTCATAATTGCATATATACACGTTTCTATCATTGAATGAATTTAGTTTTTGATTCCCAGAAATCACAGCTCACATTGTATCATTTCTTCTGGTTCTCTTCTCTTTCTCCTTGCAAGGAGATCTATGCTCCCATAAATGGAGATGAATTCTTAGATTTGATACATATAACAAAATCAAACCAAATAACTGTAACACATTTTTTTGATGATTTTATATTTTTTAAAGCTTTGTCAGTTGTCGATCTTGTTTCTTCATTAGTCTATTAGGGTTTTTGGTTTGATTCTGATTTACAAGCTCTAATATAACTTCGCTGACCTTTGTTTTTGATATAGTAAATTTTTATACCTAAAGTAGCATAGCCTTGTTGGTGTGTACGTACATAATTGTATTGCCTAAAATAATGAGAGACATACTTTTATGTGAATTTGTTTGTTTTATGCTTTCCTTTCCATGTCTTCTTATGCATAAGTTTGTTGTGAACTCTCCTCATTGCAACCTCTAATTATGTGATTCCTTGCATATTTATTATTGCTTGATTGTGCATGTTCTTATCCTGACTGATGGTATTTGGGCCTTGATTATGTTCAAAAAATTTCTATCATTGATTAGTAGGTCTTGAAATGTATGATATTGATGTTGTCCCTCTTCTTCTATAGTTGTGTTTACAAGGTATTCATCTAGTTGATTAGAAATGATGAATTTGAACTCCAAGCTAATATAAACTCTTTCACTTTAATCTCCTCTTTTCTTGCATTGTCCCATTTAAAATAGTAACAGAGATCCTTGTTTGATCCAGTTATCAAATCAAAAGATGAATAAGCCTAATTTAAGTTGTAACTAAATATTGTCTTCCTCCTTTTTCGTGATCAATATTAGCTTCCTTCAAATGTGGAAAGTTCTTGTGCCTTAAGCTATGATGAGATATATCCACATGAAAAGACTTTATAGTGATGAAGTAGAGACTCTAAAGTTACATAATCGTTTTTCATAAAGGACCTTTGATAAATCTTGTGAAGACCTCAATCCTAGACCACATTCATCTTTTAATAGGCATAATTTGTCACATGCCATTAAGTGTTTTCCTTTTATGTTAGGTATGTTATTCCAAAAGAATTGAGCAATAATCTTATGAAACTGATCAACGACTCATTTAGGAGGTTTATAAACAAGCATAGATTCCAAGACATACGATATCAATATATATATATATATATATTTCTCAAAATGATAAAAGTCTATTCTACTATGACTTAATCTTCTTCTTCACTTTATTCACTAGGTCTTTAAAGTGATTTTTTCTCTTTCTTTCATAGAAGATTGGACACCTAAGATAAGTAAAAGGAAAGGAACCTTTTTCTTATTCCAATGATTCTCTTAGTTCTATTATACTTTAATATAGGCATTTTCTCATGCAAATAGACAAAACGTTTTATCAAATTGGTGAATTTTTCAAAAACTTTCTTATATTTTCTTAGAACCTTCGTTATATTTTTCATTCATCCTTAGAGTCCAGAGCAAAATAATATAATGTCATATGCATATGAGAGATAATTGATTAGTGGGCTCTATTTTGAGAATCTTGAACCTTCGTACTCAATGTCTTCATGTAAGTTATTGAGCTCTCTAGCCAATTTTTTTGTTGTAATGATGAAGAGAGTGGACAATAAAAGATCTCCCTATTTCAATCCCCTATAAAATTGAAAAAAATCAAATGATTGTCCATTAATTAGTATAGATTATCAATTATTAGAGACCAACCTTCACATCATATCAATAATGATTTACAAAAAATCAAACATTCTTAGCAGCTTAGTTAAATCCAAGAGATTCTATCATAAACCTATGTATGCCCAGTTAAACTACCATATTATGGAGTTTATTTCTTTTATTAGTGTCTTTTATGATTTTTGGTCCAATAACATATTTTTAGAGATATTATCTTATTACATATTTCTTTGAAATTAGTTTTTGCACCATAGTCACTAACCTCTCATGTAATATTCTAAAAATGATCTAATTAACAAAAATACTCAGACTTTTGGGCCTTAAGTCTGTGAAATTGATATTTTTCTCCTATTCGAGACTGAGTACCAACTTAGTATGAGTTATATATCTAGATAGATCTTGCCCACAAAAGAAATCTCTTACGCAACTTCCCTACAATGTTTCAATAACTTTAGAAAATTTGACCTAAAAATTCATTTGATCCACTGATATTGTCTCTATTTAGAGCAAAAATAACTATTTTACTTCTTCCATGCTAGGTAGTCTTGGCCAACAAGTATGTTACATTTGGTAATTTTAGTGGAAAGTCCATTCACCCCCATAATAGGATAATTTCAAGCAGGCCTCAAGCTAGTTTCTCCAATTTTAAAGTCACTAGAGGTCGTAATCTATCTAACTAGAAAGCTTAGTGGTTCCCTTGTTTACATGGTAAGTATCAAATTATGATTTTTTTTTAGGGAAAACAAGTTTTCAGGCCTCACAAGACTATTCTGATCAGACTCAAACCTTTTATTGCCTTTTTGAGATTGCTAGAATCGTGATTTCGATGTACTACGTCGTCAAATTTACATGAAGAAGAAACTATTGTTATTGATCATTTTTATGTATCAAAACAGACTCACATAGTTCCATTTGTCCTCTTGTTTCTGTTTTTGCAATTCACCAATTTGAAATCCCCTTCCTTTCTTCCAGATTTGTCACCCAATTTTTCCATATGCCTCAACTCTTAACAAATTACTCATACAACACCTCACATCTAGGAAACAACCACATGATCTCCCAGCTTTATGAATAAGTTCACACGTTATAACTGAATTGGGACACTAATCATAACATATCCTTCTCTGGTTCTCTCATTCGCGCAACCAAAGTTGTCATGTCATATATCCAGCCTCAGAAACTCTCCGTTCATCCACCTATGTTCCTTCTCAATCATACTAACAACTTCTAATTCCAATGTGAACAGAAACATGAAGATGGAATCTCTCAGCTTTGACACCTTCATCCCCTTCTTCAAGCCACCCCAGCCCAAATAGTAACCATGTCAGGTGATCCCACCCAACTAGCAAACTTCCTCGCAAGAAAACTCTTTAGATAGTCTCATCTTTTCAAAGCATGATCATTTCAGCGCTTGAATTTAGGTTCTTTTCTACCTTTGATTCGATGACAACTTCCTTCCTTGTCGAGGCTTGACCAAGGTCTCTCTTTGAGTTTCTCTGCTTCTAGAGAAACGTAGGAGTCTCTCTCAAACTAGAGGTCACATATACATATAGCCTATATGTATATGTGACCTGTTTCTCCACTCTTTTCTTTTATAATTCATATTTCGTTACCTACACAACATTGTGTATAAGAAATGAGGAAAATGCTGATTTATTCAACAACAAAAAATCAGAGAATAGAACTAATACTCAACTATCCGGGTTTTGAGTTTCTTGCTTCTGCGGGAGTCTCTTTTCTGGAATATGCAATATTCAACTTGTAACTCCATAATTGAACAACAAAAGACGAGGAACGAGCAAACATTTATTGAAGTTTGTCAACACCAATTACAAGTAAAGTAATTTGAAGGGGAAAAAAATATGATGCAGCCAAAATGCGTGAAAATAGATTTCCGGGTGCAATTGCTACCCAAATAACCTGCATGGTCGACAAGTTGGCCTAATCTACCTTAAGGGTACATAACGAAGGGGGTAAATGGAAACAATATTTCAAGAATTATTTGAAAAGACCAACGTTCTACCTCATACCTTTAATAACAGGGGGCATGCATGAAGTAACTAACAATACTATCTTAGACAGTAAATCAATGTAAATGAGGTTACATGAAAACTAGGAACCACCCACTAACTACTTTAGTCCAATATAGATGGAAGGCAAAAAATCTCCAGTAAACGCATTAGAAAATGCAGCTAAAATTTGAAGCATAAATATGTACCAGCAGTCATTCATGAAATTCTCTACAATTGTACAATTTGCTAGACCACAGAGCTGAATAGGGAAACATAGTTTTCTTGGGTGGCGCACAGCATAGAGAATACTAACAGAAGATAACCTTACTTCCAGGGGCCATTGAGGGTCATCGTGCAACCTTGCCACCCAGCAAAGATAAAATGCATCTCTACCGAGGAATGTAAGTGCAACTACTCTGTATTTATGGTAATTTTGCACAGTGCATATGTATTCATCTGGCCCGTCTCCTCTCCCTAGATTTATCTCTATCTTGATCATCTCTCTCCCTGCCTCCACTCTTTCTTTCCATCTCACGATGCTTTTCCCTGTCACTTTCGCGGTCTCTGCTGGAAGATTTCCATGGAGGGCTTCCACTTCTGCTCCGACGCTTCACGAGAATAATCTCTTTTTTCTCTCCTTTCCAAAGATGACCTACCTCCTGTTTATATGAAAGCAGAAATATGAGACAATTTGTATACAAAAACATAAAATCAATAATATAACAAAGCAAGACGTGACAATAATTCTTTTTGATTGATAACGTGAAAAAACTCTTCCGCAAAATTTCTTACCCCAGAAAAGAGTGATGACAATGAATAGAAGGGAGGCAGGCAGTCAAGTGGCCTTTCTTACATCGAATAAAAGCTTCCCAATATATGCTTTTCCTTGAGCCAAGGGTCTATCGGAAACAACCTCTCTACCTCCCAAGGTAGGGGTAAGGTCTGCACACACACTACCCTTCCCAGACCCCACTAATGGGGTTAAACTAAGTATGTTATTGTTGTTGTAATATAAGCTGCCTGACCAGTATCCTGCTCAACCAGATAACTAAGTCTTTTTTTTTTCATTCTTTGTAATACGAAATCTCCAAGAACCAGGTAGCACATAGTACAATGCTCAGGATATAGGCCCACTCCTCTACCCTTCTCTACTTGAACACCAAGTTTTAGTCTGCATCAAAGCTCAAGCTCATGACATGCTCCTAATCCATACCATAAGCTACCACCAAACCTAATCCTCATGGGTATCAAATACCTAATCTTCCCATATATATGATGATGACCTACTCTAAATAAGTGATTCATCTTATAGATGCCGAGAAAAAATATTGTTAAAAGGACATTGCATCTACAACATAATACTGTGACAGCTAAATCCTCACTTAAGTGCTTAAATGTGTGATGTGTTATTTGCCTCTTTGTATTACCTTTTCTTGTACTGACGGACACAGTTTAGGAAAAATATAGCCTCCTAAGAAGCAGCTTAGTAACTTGTGATCCAGAAATGTCCTGATAGTGCTGTTGAACACAATAAATATTAATTCGAGCAATTAAACCAGACTGCTTCAGCTATTGTTTACCATAAAATGAGATATACATCAACAAAGCATATGAGAACTGATCAAAGGGACAACATGTGCATAAGGCAAAAAGATTCTGAAAAAAAATAATTGTCAACAAAAAAGATAGAATTGGAGTATGATACACCAGTATAAACCTAAGATTCGACATGCACATGCAATTAAGTACACATTAATGTTGTTTACACTACTAAAAAAATGCTAAAAAATGACGGATATAAAAGCGACGGACAGTGTCGCTCCAAAAAGCGACGGACAGTGTCGCTCCAAAAAGCGACACCATTTGCCACACTGTCCGTCGCTTTTTAATAAAAATAATTATTTTAAAAATTATTTTACAAAAAGCGACGGACGGAATCCCTTAGTCCGCCGCTTTTTATTAAAAATAATTATTTATAGATTAAACAATAACCACGCTGTTCGTCGTTTTTAATTTATTTTATTTTATTAATTAGTTTTTTTTAAAAAGCAACTGACGCATCTCTTAGTTCATCGCTTTTTGGTCAAAATATCTAGTCAAACATTTTTAAAAAGCGAAGGACGACATCTCTTAGTCCGTCGCTTTTTGGTCAAAATATCTAGTCAAACATTTTTAAAAAGCAACGGACAGCGTCTCTTAGTCCGTCGCTTTTTGGTCAAATATTTTTAAAAAAGTGACGGACAAAGAGACGCTGTCCGTCGCTCTTTTTAAATTATGTTGAACCAAAAACGGGTTTTCCCCCCATTTTCCCATCTCTCTTTTTGTCTCTTCTCTCTTCTCTCCCTTTTCTCTAAAACCAAATTGTTGCGCCGCCGCCGCCCCACGTCGCCGTCGCCCTTCTCTCCCTTAGCACTAGTTCCGTCGCCACCTTGCCCCGCCGGCGCCGCCACTCGTCGTCCCCACTGCCTCTTTTCCTTGGCTTGTTAAGGTTAGGGTTTAATTTTAGTTTTTTTTCAATTCTATTAATATTTGATTTGTTATAAATTAGTATATTGTTTTAGTTTGATGAATTGTGTTATTCAATTGTTAATTTGTATATTTGATTATTGTTAGTTAGGGAGAGAATTATGAATTTTTTATTTTAGGGTTTTCTTCTAAATTGGAATTTTTTTAAAATATGATTGGGAATTGAGTATTAGAAGTTAGAACTAACAAATAGTTAGAAGTTAGAAGTTATAAAGTTAAATTTTAGATTAATTGCATTTTCCAACTTTGAAATTCTTGAATTTTGTATGTTTGACAGTTGAAGTTAGAAAAACATTGAATTGTATATGAAAGTTAGATTACTTTGAGTTAGAAAAATATTGGATAGTATATGAAAGTTGAAATTAGATTAATTGGATTTTCCAACTTAGAAATTCTTGAATTTAGTAAGTTTGAAAGTTGAAGTTAGAAAAATATTAGATTGTACATGAAAGTTAGATTACTTTAAAGTTAGAAAAATATTGGATAGTATATGAAAGTTGAAATTAGGTTACTTGAATTCTTGAACTTAGAAATTCTTGAATTTGAAGTTTATGTAGAACTAATTTTAAAAATTAGACATGAACTTGAATTTTTGTAGGATTTTAGAACTTTAGATTGTGAACATTAGAAATCTTGAATTATTGTAAGATTTTAGAACTTTAGGTTGTGAACATTAGAAATCATGAATTCATTAACCTTAGTTTCCCTCAATTCCATTGCCAAAAAGTGATCAAGAAACGCTTCCATGAACTATCTCACACAATATGAGGTGCTTATACTATTCATAACAAGTGGATGTTACATCTTTTAGCTAGTAGGAGAAAGTCCACCATTCTTTCTCTCACTGACATGCATCACCCTAGAGAATTAGCTATACCTCATTCATGAAGTTATGAGAGTCTACATCAATCTTCGACCCTATGAAAACTAGAGAATTCATATAAATATTTTCATCAATAGACTTTTCATATAAACTTCATATTCACTTTTTATTATTAGACTTTTTATATACATATATATATCATCATGAAGAATGAATATGAAGTGTATATAAAAAGTCTAATGATAAAAAGTGAATATGAAGTTTTCATATAAACTTCATATTCACTTTTTATCATTAGACTTTTTATATACACTTCATATTCATTCTTCATGATGATGATATATATATATATACTAGTTTTATAACACGTGCGTTGCACGTGATTACCAATTTCAAAAATATATGTTATAGTAAATAGTATTGCTTATTTAAGATTTGAATAATAAGCTTAGCAAAAAATAATATTACAGATTCTTTTGTGAATGTTCAATGTGGATCGTCATATATATCTCTTATTCACGCAAACCTATGAAGATGGTCAATGAAATATTTTATTAGTTAAATGCAATAATGTATATATTTATTTCAATTTGATGAGGTGCAATCATGTAATTAGTCTTATCTCACTAATATTACCTTATAGACAATACTTGTTTTGTATTTTTCTTGTCATCTAACCAGATGTGCTTTGCATGTGTATTCTACGTTAAATTATTTAGATGTCATATGAACATGTGAAGAGAACAACTACATTTTATATATTCACATATTTTCACATTTGTTGTGAGTTTTTTATATATATATAAAAAAAGAACTCGGAACATTTTAAAATAATATATTTTGAAGTTAATTAGAAGATCTTGTTAACTCTATAATACATTTGTGACATGTATAATACTTTAATTTAAATACAAATACCTACCCAAATATAAATATATATTTGCATTAATGAAAATATTTATCTCATAAAATTTGCTATTAAATAAATAATAAAAATTAAACTAATGCAAACTTCAACTGACGTTATTACAAGTCATGTGAACTTTTCCTTGTCTAAAATACTGAAATATTCATAAATAGTAAATAAGTAAAACAAAATGGTTTATATAGTAATAACTATTTTGAGGCAAACTTCCTCAGAGTCTAAATCACATAAGTAACATTGATAAATAAAGTCATTCTTTTGTCTTGAGCATCAAAAACAAATCGTGATAATTCTCTAAATTTTGGAAAAAGATATTCCGAAGCATATATCTACATCACAAGAGAAATTGTTAACAAAAACAAATGAATTTACACTACATCATGTTAACTTCATATATTGGAACATTACATACTAATGTATATATTAAGCAAAAAAATAATTATTATATCATAAAAAAAAAATTCCTCAAGTATTCGAGGTTATGGAATATACCCTCTTAGGATAGAACGACTTATTTTATCAGAATAGTGGTATCTCATATTCTGCTAAACTTCAAACTCACTCAACCACAATAAATCACACAAAAAAAATTAAAATGCAAGAAGAAGAAGAGTAGAAGATTAAAAAATAATTGTGGTTGAAAAATGAGAGGAAGTCCCCCTATTTATAGTCAACAAAGGGTAGTATGAACAAATCTTTTTTGTCTTCTCTGAAAAGTCATGACCTTACCGAGAAGTCACAACGCTTTGGAAAAATCACAACCTATTGAAAAAGTCACAACTCTTTGGAAAAGTCACAACTTATTGAAAAAGTCACAACTCTTTGGAAAAATCACAACTCATCGAAAAATCACAACACTTTGAAAAGAGTCACAACTTATCGGAAAAGTCACAACTCATCAAAAAAGTCACAACCTAAGTTAGAGATATTATAGTAATTTCACATTCAAGTTAGGAGTTCATGCTTTTAAGGTAAAATATATATATAAAATATATAAATATATATATATATATATATATATATATATATATATATATAATTTTAGTGACTTTCCCTCAGATTTAACTTTATAAAACTGATTTTTTTTTGTAATTTATGATATTACACTTAACTCCCTTCTTTTCATCGTATAGTAAGAATTCTCTTAATCTATTTGATATTAATAGGAAAGACTACCTAATTTACAAATATTCCTGTCATATTTTACTAATTCTCCCTATAGTTTGAAATAATTACATATTATCTCGTTAATTAATAATTTCATATCATATTTCAAGTCAGATATATCTAGATACATGTATTTTTGCTACCAGATACACTCTGAAATACAAAAAAAAATAGGAACAGAGGCGAGTGAGAGAGGAAAAGGAGCGAATAAGGGAGGAGAGAGGCAAGCGAGATAGGAGAGAGGCCAGCCAGATAGGAAGGAGGCAAGCGAGAGAGTCAGTGTATCCCAGATACATGCGAGTCACATTAGATACATGTATTTGGGAAACCAGATACATAGGGAGAGAGGCGAGCGAGAGAGTCGGTGTATCCTAAATACATGTGTATCTATTTGGATATAATGTACCTGGAATAAATTATACATAATTTTGACCCTATGTATTTAGACACGCCAAATACATGTATCTGGAGATCGAAATTTGACACGAATGATAACGGAAACTCACCGAATGACACTTAATTTGGCCCTAAACTAGTAAAATTTGTGTTGTTTGTCCATATTAATATAACAAATTATGATCAAACTAATCTACCATTTCTAATACTTTTTATTTAATTAATTTATGATCGTTTTTTCTCAACTACGATATCGGAAAATGAAAACCTTCTTCTTTGATCTTCTCCATACACTATTTTTTATTCGTATATGCGGTCATCTGGCTTGGGAATAAGAGAACCCCATGACACTCTGAACCTTTCTCCAGACAATTAACTTTGTTTTATGATAATTGAAGTCAATACTATAAGAATTAACTTTGCTTTGAAGTATGATCAACTTAAGTTAGTATTTGTAAAAATTCTTGGTTATTATTCCAAAAGAGAAACAATATTTTCCATGTGTATACCTCAATTTTACATTCTTTGTTCCATGTCATTACTATTACCATATAAAATTATTTTGCAAAAATAGAAAAAGATATATTTTATTTAATGTGTTAGTAATTAACAAGTGAATAATTTTTCTTACATACATTAAAAGGTGAATTTTCAATTATTGCAACTTGCTTCATTTATTGAAGAGTTATTTTTCAAAATTTTCTAATGAACAAATAGTAGAATATTCTTATTTGGGTGATACCATAATATAGGCTGTTGCGTTTTTGGTCTAATGGACTTCTTGAAAAATGATGTTTACAGATAAATTAAACAAGGGCAAAATAGTCATCTCACAAATATTTTATATTAATGATAAATATATTAAAAGAATCTTTACAAATAAATCAAAATAATGGCGAAAAGTATAATATTGTTCTTCTTTATGTATAACAAAAGGTGTTCATTGTTGTCCTCTTTATAAAAAAAAATATTAAATTTAACTATGAATCCTACGTGGCTAACAAAATTACCATTGTTATCTTCTTTGTTAGTTCTAAAGAAAAAACTTCAAAAAAATCTAACACCATTTTCTCTCTTTCTCCAACAAAATTTACTATTTTCTAAAATATTTATTCCACTAACCTAATACCCATTTTATTTAAATAAGAGAAAATATTAAATTTTATCAGACAAAATTAGAGACAATGACGATGTTAGATTTTACGGAATTTTTCTTTGGAGCTAACAAAGAAGACAACAACGGTTGATTTTGTTAGCCACGTAGAATCCATATTTAAATTTAATACTTTTTATTTTATTTTATAAATCAATTAGATTTAGGGTAAATGACCAAAATGAACACCTTTTGTTATACATTAAAGATCATTTCAATCAAGTGAAATACATTAAGGACTAAAATAAATACATTTCTTATACATTAAGGACCATTTTAATCAAGTAAAATATATTAAGGACTAAAATAAAATATTACCATTACACTAAGGACCATTTTGGTCATTTTCTCCGTAAATATAAATAAAATTTACCTTGCTAACCCAAACACTTGTAAAGATCACGGTACTAAAAGCTTTGCGGCCCATAGACATGGGTTCAAAACCCAATTGCTCCCAAAAGGAGACTATCATCTCTTCCTTTTAATTAATAAATCCAAAATCATATTATTATTTTTTAAAAATATAGCTAGGATTTGTTACTTTGGAAAAATATATTGAATATCGATACTCTTTTTTTTAACTTAAGGTTATCATATATTACAAAAAGATACCAAATATACTCTAAGGAGAAAAAAATACTTTTTTTTTACATTAAGAAGCAGTGGATAATATGGATATACATTTTTTGGTTGGCTTAACTATTTTCTTTTATCTATATCAAATATTGGTGAGTTGGATATTTTATTCATTTTCACCCGATTCATTTTCAGTTGGCCCATATTCGACTTGATTCACTCGTTTACCATCCCTATTCAAATTCATAAATCTCAAACTCGAACTCCACCTTTATACTTCCCCCCTTACGATAATTGGTGAATTTAGACCATCTTAATCAACACCGTATGTCATTATATTGGTCAGACGCTAGACTCCAACATTTCTCGCACTAAAAAATATGTCAAACCAGCCCATTGTAAAGTGTTTAATAATGGGTTAATAATCGCTCAGGTCAAATAATGAACAAGTCATTTTCCGCTGATTCTCTGAGGGTGTTTGGATTGACTTAAAAGTTGGTCAAATCTATTTTTAAGTCAGTTTTTTTATTTTTGAAAGTGTTTGACAAAAATAAAAATAACTTAAAATAATTCAAAAATGACTTAAAATAAGTTAGGAAGTGTTTATCAATGTTAAAAATAACGTAAAATAAGTTTAAAATGAGTTAAAAACCAAAAGTCATTTAAATTTGACTTTTTAATTTTTGACTTAAAAACTATTTTTTTAAGTCAATTCAAACGAGCTCTTTGTCTACTTTTGTTTCACTACGAAATAATAATCCGTTGTTTTCTTGACTTTGGCTAAATCATTGGAAAATATCAAGAATCTCAACCGTAGTCTTATTAATCTTAATTAATAAAAAAAAACTAAATATTTGAATAACTCCTTAAATTTGACACATTTTATAAAATAGACACTCGAATTTAGTCACTTGAATTTGTTAAAAGTGTGTCTCGTCCAAATTTAGCCCATACAAGTTAATTAGAACACCACTCTCCATCTTTTCATTTTTCCATTTTCCAACATCAAAGTTTTCTTTCTCATCGATCAAACTTAGAAATATTTTATTTGAAAAAATGGCCAAAAGCCCTCCAAGCTATTATCGAATTCTCAACTACACACTTATTCTTCACGGGGTCCTATCACCCCCCTGAACCTTTTAAAAGTGAAATATCTATCCCCTACAAACTCACGCCCAGATTTGTATTAGGTAGTAATCAACACGCGCTGCCACGTAATATTACCCTTTTTTAATATAAAAAATAATAATTATTCTTTTATATTTTACTTTTTTTTGTTTTATATTTTCATCTTCTCCTTTTCTCTTTCTTTTCCATTCCTTCATTTCTTTTTCTTTGAACGCTTCTGCAGATTTGACGACGAGGATGCCATGACTATCATAACTTCGACCTTCACCGGAATTCTAAACACCAGGAAATCTCGTTTTCTAAAGCTAGAGACAAACGAAAAACTCTATCACTAAATATTGCTTCTTCTTCCGCTACTATAATATTTCTCAAAGATCGATTCTTCAAAGAATCACCAGTAAACGATACTTGCTTGCCGGGATAAAGGTACCAAACTTGCGGAGGGACTAGTATTGATTTAGATTTAACAATGTTGATATGAGAAACTCGATTGATGTTTACAACAATTTCAATAAATTGGTCTTCTTCATTAAAGGGTCTGTTACCCAATAATGAATTCTTCTCCATTAATTGAATCTATTACTTAGTGAACTCCTCCATTAATGACTAGTCTAAAGTTCGATTCTTCTAACTTTCAATTTTGATTTTGATTTTGATTTTGAGCTACCAACAAAATTTCAAAGTGATGAGAAAAGTATGTGATTTGGTGATGAGAATTGACTTAGTGATGAAAAGCTGATGACGGCGGTGACCTGGTGGTCGAGGTGAGCCACCGCCGGTGTCTATGGATCTGATGAAGATTGAAGAGAAAAGATAAAGAAGGTAAAAAAAGTAAAAGGTAACATATTTTTTTAAAAAAATAAATAGAATATTAATATGAAATAAATTAAATATTTATAAAGTTAATAATTTAATCATCTTTTTATTTCTCACTTTCCCAAATAGAGTGAACTACACCTTTCCCACATCAGCATTTAGGGAGTAAATAACTCTACTTTAAAATAGTCCAGAGGTGTAATAGGACTCTCGTAAAGTATGAGTGTGTCATTGAGAATCCGGCTATAGGTTGGGGGCTTTTGGCCATTTTCTCTATTTTATTTCCCATGTCAGCATGAAGTGTTTGTGAGATACACTTCAACCAAGTTTAAGTCTATATGACCATTAATTAAGTTTAAGTATTTATCTTATAAAATATAATAAATTTAAGGAATTATTTAGGTACATTTAGCCTAATAAAAAACAATGACTTATTACACGTAAGAGTATAATCACCAATTAAAAAACTATCGACATAATGTACCGAATCAAACAAGTAGCAAAAGTGAGCACTTAGCTAATCATGATTTTAGGGAATTTATTGTCCATTGATTAAATTAAATCTTCAATTATGAGCTGAAGTAATCCTTTATTTTGATCTTATTATTAGTGTTGTCTTTTGTGGGGAAACCCTAATTTTGTCTGCCACCATTGAAAGAAATTCCATTATTTTTGCTTAAAATTTGTGGGAATCAACGGAGGCATGAAAAGATAGAAGCAAATAAAATGGTTTGAATTATACTTCCCCGTTTCATATTATTTAACCCTCGTATTGAAAATAATTATTTTAATTTATTTGTCTGATTTATAAAAAATAAATTATTATGTCTTTTTCTTTCTATTTTACCGTAAAATACCGCAGTCGTCAAAGTTAGAGTTTTAAAGCATCATATAAGATTTTTAGTTTACGAATATACTCTTTTAACTAAAGTTATCTTAAGTGGTGTGTCAGGTCAACAAAGGATAATATGAAATAGAGAGAATAATTATTTAATATTATGAGTAATATGAGAAAAAAGTAATAAAACTTCTTTATTTACTAAAATGAGCAAACTCTGTGGTGATAAGAAGATAGTTGATTCTCTCTAATTCTTATTTTCTTCATGCTTGTTAATTAGTAGAGGTTCGATACTTTATTAGGATTCGATAAGATGAGACCTAGTCTCCCTTGCTTGTACTCATTTGTGAAATTTTTTATTTTTATTTTTAATAAAATGCCACAAGGTATAGATTTGTGGAAAAAAAATATATTTAATATAAGAGTCAAGTAAAATAAAACGGGTAAAGTATAACTATATTAAAGTGCAAGCCAGGACATGACATGAATTCGTAGCACTTTAGATCAAGTGGGTCACTAATTGTTTCACCTTCTATTTTAGCCCTTCAACACATTGGAGTCCCACCATATCGAAGTTTTAATAAATTCCTCAATCTTCTCTTATTCTATTAGGTGTCAATCACAAATGTCATTCAATTATATTTGAAAACTTATAATATTTCCAAGGAATCTTTAATCTCCCACTAGTGTAAGCAAATTCCAAAATGGCACCAAGTGATACTACTATAGGTTAAAAATAATGTACAAATTAGTCGGGCATGATTAAACGCAAATAATTCAAGAGTAGATAGCTTGATCATTCCACTAAATTTAATATAATTAATAACGAAGGCAATGATATAAAACCCATAAAACATACTTTTCCGGTTCATCTTTACTTGTCAAGTTTTAAAAAATCAAGAGATAATTATCATTTTGTGCATGTCTATTTTATTTTTTCTATTAAATAATATTCATTTTCAATCTTATATTAATAGAGGTGATATAGTAAAATTACTATTTTATTTGTTATTTCATAAAGAGTGTGTCAAATCAAAATGACAAGTAAAAATGGAAGGAAGAACTAGTATAATTTTCTCGTCCCTCAAATATTAACACTCCCTCCGTCCAACAATAGTTGTCCACTATACTAAAAAATAGTTGTCCAACAATATTTGTCCAATTTAGAAAATCAAGAGATAATTTACTTTTTTTGTCTATTTTACCCTTACTATTAAATACTATTTATCATCTAACACATTTCTCAAAGAATTAAATTTAATAAATTCAAAGGATAATATAGTAATATTACCCCTATTATTTATTGTTTCTTAAGGAATGTGTCAAGTCAAAGTGAACAACTATTGTTGGACAGAAGGAGTAGTAAATAGTCTTCTCTCTATACTTATCAAATTAGTCTCACATCCGAAATTCAAGAAATGAATGATCTTTTTAATATGATCAGTAATCCTCGCCTTTTAAACTAGCTTTTAAGATATTCTAAAATTCATTTCTTTTAACACTATCCTAGACGACTTTATAAACAAGAATGTACATGGCCCTAGCTAGAAATTAATGAATTAAAAGTTATACTGTATCAGTTTTTCTTCTGTGGCAACACTATACTGAAGTAGAATTAAAAAATTAAAGTTATTGGAGATCAAAATAAAAAGAAGGAATTGGAGCAAAATAATGTGTTGTTTGCCACTAAAAAGTTAAAAGTGAGGTTTAATTAGATTCATGAAATTAATTAATTAAAGAGAGAATTTTATGAAGCAAAGGAAATCATATTAATTAGGTGGCAGACAACATATATCCCATATGGCAATTCTTAGCAGCTTGACACATCCGCTATTATAGTAGTATGATTAAAGGCAAGCATAATACTTCCCCAAAGAAGCATGGACTAAGAAATAATTATTCAAGGGATGGCATTATCAATGCATTAATTGGACTTGAATTAGACCATAACAACTACAAGAATGTTTGTCTCTTAACCTCTTTGAACGGCCAGATATGCAAATTTTCCTTTCATACCATTTTGATAAAGAAATATATCTTCGATATATATATATAATATATAGTTAAAAATTAACTCACGATGATCGTTCAAGATCATATCAAGAGATAAATTATATCATTCTGACACCAATGTAGGACTCAATTCCGACTCACGCCAAAAATTGGGTATCTAAGCGTGGAAAATTAAATTAAGATGGGGGATCACCATTAGATTAATACGAATTGAGATGAATCTGACTTTGGTACATGCCATAAAAAGATTAACATGCACAAATATAGAATCTTTCAGTGTCACTGTTTATATTTTAACTCCGTTAGAAAAAAAGTCTTGTGAAATTGTGTAACGACCCTCATGTCATTTTGTGATTTCTACTTTTTTTTTCTTTGTATGACCCTCATTATGTCCTTCTTTTGCTTTTATGATTTGCAAGATGGGTGACACGATTTGTCGAAGCAATCAAATGCATTTTAGAAAAGATAATTAATTTGGAAAGTTTGACCAAAGTCAATATTTTGGATTAACAAGGTCGAATTTGAGTTTCGAAGATTTCACTAGGTCCAGATTGTGATTTATGACTTAGTTGGATGACTTGGACAAATTCTGAGGCGTTCAAGAGCAATTTGGACCTTTGAGTTGATTTTTAGATTGTAGAAAGTTTTGAGTTGATCACAATCAACATTTGATCAAAATGACCTCGGATCAGTGATTTGATGATTCAATTTTAACAGGCCCGAAACATATTTTATGATCAATTGACATTATTTGTTCCTATCAGAAAGGTTCAGAGTGAGTTTTGAGGGTCAATTTCGAGTTTTTGACTGTTTAGGACTCGACTGATGCTTGAGGTTCTGGTGCAACCACATCTGCGCTTCTAATGCCATTTTTGTGGAGTCGGGGGTGTGGGCTGTTTCCACTTTGGCAGAGTGGGGCAAGGCCATGGGAGTCCACGAATTCAACTCCTTGTTCATAGTTCAATTATGGGAGTTTGGGAGCTCAATTTTGGATAATTTCAAAGGGATTTGTTTAATTGGTTCTTGGGGTAAGAATCTAACCCTATATTTGGTACTTTTTCGCTAATATGTTATCTATTTTCTAATTTAATTGTGTTAAGGTGTTGAAAGTTAGGATTTTTGTACCTAAATTTAAGATGTCCTATTTTGATGATTTTTGGGTTGATGCGAATTTGGTTTTTGATAAAATTTCATATTTGAGTTTTACTATGGGTAGATTGATTCTGAAACAAAATTTCAGTTTGACCTGAAAGTAGACTTTTTGACTCAAATTTTGCATAAGATATTTATATAACAAAATGAATATCAATAGATCCCTATTATCACATAGAGTATGACTTTAATAGATTGAGAAACTCCTATTTGAGAAAGTTAGTAGTCTAAGGACTTCGTGCTGAAAGCATGAACTAGAGATAGATATTGATGATGATCCACATCAGACTAAAAAGATGATCCATCTCATACATCATTTGTCGCAACACTAGTATTACAGGACATCATGTTCTATATTTAGAGCTTTCTTGAGGGTACTGATAGTTTTACAACTAATTACATCTGAGGGTTCTCAGACTCTCGATCAAATTTCAGTTCCATGCCTTTACACTTTTTGGGATCAACCAATTTTTGTTATGTCTCTTCGTATGAATACTTCACCACTCTTTGATCTTTCTGTCCATCGTGGCTAGAACAATATGTCTTTAAAGGAGTAGGGGATGTTTGATCGGTTTATCAAGATGTGTTCTTCTTATTTCACTGGAGATCTTGAGGAGAATGCTTATAAGTTTTTGATTAGATATCACGAGAGGTTGCATAACCTTAAGTAAATGGAGTCGCACGGGGTAGACCAGTTGATTCACCTACCTTGTCTTGGACTTAGTTTTAGAGGTCTTCTTAAAGAAGCATGTTCCTTTATTGTAGACCAGTTGATTCACCTACAATGATCTCGAATATTGATCCGATAATATCTCGAAGATAGCTTTTTCTAGTGACTCCACTCTAATATATTTCCTTCATTTTATTCAAATTTCAGGTATCTCCCATCTGAAGGCCATGTGTTCATGGTATTATTCTTTTCATATAAAATTACTTTTAAATATAGAAAGGCGAAATTTTCTTTCTGATGAATAAAAAAATTGTGACACATAAAGTGCAACGGACCGGGAGATACATTTACATCATTACATGTTAAATAATCTAGTAGATTACTTGCAGAATATGTGTGGGTTCAAATTATTATATTTGTATAGTACAATAGGAATCATGGGGTGATTGTGTTAGTTGTTATTTTATTATACTTATATTTGTCAACCCATAGTTTGTATTATAAAATAAATCTTCATGAAAAATCATGATGACATTTCCTCATCATTTCAGTTTGGAAAAGTATATAATTTTACTTTGCCCTTGTCTCTTTTCAATGTTGAGGAACATAAGGTCTTTTAATTTGTTCCTTTTCATTTCCAATACAGTATATTATTATTATTATTCAATCTGCAATAATTCTTACTACATAAGCAGTCGTGTCAGAATAATTTTTATCAAGACTACAAATTAAATTAAATTGTAATCGTCAGATCACACTTCACTTAAACGAAAATATTTTGGCAGGTGAGTTGCTTATTTAAAATATAGATAATTTACATAAATTTCATAGTATTAAGAGTTAATTACATAATTATAAAAATTCCTTAAAATTTATGAATTCAGGATATATCACTTGGACTTCCGGATACATCACTGGACATCCAGATACATAGAGATCAAGGGATGTATCCGAGAGGGGAGAGATGTATCAGAGAGGAATAAGACATCCGGATACATAGGGGAGAGATGTATCCGATAGGGGAGGGATGTATCAGAAAGGAGAGGGATATATCCGAGAGGGGGATAGAGATGTATTAGTGAGAGGAGAGTGATGTATCCAAGAGGGAATTTTAAAAAAAAATTATGGTAGAAAATTTTAAAAATTATGGTAAAAGAAAATGTGTATAGCATACATTTACGTTCATAAATGTCCTAAGAAACATGTATATAACGTATAGCCAACCCCACACCTGAGAGAAATAAAATTTGTTCAACACTGAGCTTATAATATAATTAAAAGAAAACAAAGATCGATGGCATATTCCTATAAAGGTTTTTCTCTTTCTTTCCAGTTTTTTACACTTGTCCTTGTTATATAAAGAATAAAATAAGTTTATGCTAATAATTGTTAAATAAAAGTTTGTAATTCTCTACATCAAAGACAAGGGAATTAAAAAGTATCTTTTTGTTCAAGCTTACTAGCATTTTGAAAAAAGATTAATGTAAGATAAAAAAAACAAAGTGTGTGTCACTAGGAAACAAGAAAGTACACGTTTGTCCTTTGGATTCTATTACCTTCAAGCATCCAACCAATTTTATTTTTTTAAAGGGAAAAGGGTCTGAATATACCTCTCAATTTTGTTATTTAGAGTTGATATGCCTCTCATTATGAAAGTGACTCATATATCCTTATTGTTATACAAACGGCTCACATGTGCCCCTATCGTTAAAAAATGAGTTCATATGTGCCCTTCATTTAACAGAAGTGAAAAAAAAAATTAAATTTATATTTTTGACTTTTAATTTTAAAAAAATTCATGTAGGGTTATATATGATCCTTCTAGCAAAGTTCAAAGTCTATTTTAATCTTTTTCATACATAAATTATATTTTGACTTCTTTAATTATCATTATTTGAGTTTCTTATTCTTACTTTATTTTTTCTTTCATTCTTTAATGGAGAAAACGGTCTAAAACCCCTCCAACCTCTACTCGAAATTTCAACTACACACTCCAACTTTACGGGTGTCCAATCACCCCCCTGAACTATTTAAAAATGAAATAAATAACTCCTTAAAACGCTATAACAACTCATGTGTCTTGTGGTGAAACACACACTTGACACGTGGTTTTCACCAATTAATCTTTTTAATTATTTTCTTCTCCTTCTTCTTTATCCTTTCTTCCTCAATTAATTTTCAACCCTAATTCTTTGTGAAAGTTCGATTTAAAAAAATATTGAGGGATTTGAATCCTACTTGGGTGATAGAAGGCTTGGGAGAATTTATTTTTTTGTTGAAGATTTAATTACGCAGAGAAATGTAGACTTGCCGCCGCCTCCATCCTTTTCTTCAACGCCACCACTAAAAAAATCGGTATCACCACCACCATCTCCCCCTCCACCTCCACGACCCCTAAATGTTTAACTAGGAGTAAACTACGATCTAATCCTTTCGGGTTAACTTCCACATTATATCTTAGTCATAGGAGGCTTTTTTTTCAAAAACAGATGAGGGATTTTGAATAGAGATCTAGAAGCCAAATGATTTTTGAGGAGTTTAAGAAAAGGATGAACGCGACGACGGATTTTGAATAGAGATCTAATCCTTGGTTTCCGCCTTTATCACCTTCCATGTCTTCACCATTAACTCTTTCACTTTCTTCACCTGCTCAAAGTTTAACCCAAAAAATATTGGGAAAATTGTATATAATAGCAAACTATTAATTCAAATTAAATGCTATAACCATAGTTTGATTTAATTGTAACTGTTGCTATTTCACCTCTCTCCCGGTGAATCTCGCTCGCCACTCTCGTTCTCGCTGGCAGTCTCCCTCGCCTCTCTCGCTTTTATACAAACACAAATGTATAAAATGTGTTTGTGTTTGTATAAAACGAGAGAAAATTGTATATATACATATATTTTTGTTCCCCTCTCTCCCCTCTCCCAGATCTCGCTCGCCACTCTCACTCGCCTCTCTCACTTTATACAAACACAAATGTATACATTGTGTTTGTGTTTGTATAAAACGAGAGAAAATTGTATATA